>JAODAL010019107.1:0-72916 GCA_025379985.1 Phyllomedusa bahiana
TTTAATTAAAAACGTGGGAAGGGTAAATGGACGTATGGGTATGTCCAATAGAAACGGTGTATAAGATGTATGGGCTCACAAGCAGAGCCCGCAAGATTGGCTCTTGGAACCAGCCGTATATTTTTTGGTGTATTTTGCTCCAGAAAACTGTTGACGCCGTATTCTCTATATAAAAGAACTGTCATACACCAAAACTAGGTGCATTTGACACTCTTGAATGTGCCTAAAGTAGGCGCATCAAATATGCTAGCAATGAAATGCGATGCGCCTTTTTTTTGGGGGTATACGCCTAAATTAGGCACAGTAAATATACTATACAAGGAATACCACACGTCAGTTTTTGACAGGTTTATTTATTCAGGCGCATTATGCACTCATTTAATATGCCTTAAAACTGGCATTGAAGCGCCACTTTTCTGACATGTTGACCATAGCTTTTACATGATATAATAACAGTGTGTAGTACATATAGCAGGTTAAAATACAAACATGTAATGGCTGTGTATGATATAAGTATTAGGTTATTAACCTATTATTTGTACCACACACTGCCATTACATGCATGTGTATTAACCAGCTATATGTACCACACACTGCCATTCCATGCATGTGTTTTAACTAGCTATATGTACCACACACTGCCACTACATTATGTAAAAGCTGTGTGTGTTAACATTAAATATCCTTTACCTTACCTTACTGTATTATATGTAGCACACACAGCCCCCCCTGACATAAGTTTACATACATTTAACAGCTGTATATAGCACATTTACAGAAAGGTACCACCAGAGCATTATGGGCCCCCGGGCATAGCAGTGCAGTGGGCTCTGCCCAAATACATGTCATCACCCTAGGCCATGCCTCAAGCCACCCCCAAGCACCCTCATATTATCACGCTACTTATGTCTGGACACCAGAAGCCTACAAGACTAATTTGCAGGTCAGGGAGCCTTTGGCTCCCTTCTCTACCATGATTTTTAACTGTTTGCACATCCTAAAAACACACAAACAGTTAAATTAGCAAAGCCAACCAAGGGATTCAGGGTATGTTTCTTGTATTCCTGTGACATACATACTCCACTTGTGAGCCCTATACTTGTGGGGCCCCCGGGCAACTGCCTAGTGTGCCCAATGGAAAAGATGGCTCTGGGTACCATACAGGTATCACATATGTAATCCACTATATTTATTACACGTATATTACTGTGTGTGTGCATGGAGATGTTTGAAGAATTTTTTTTCCCACCCTGAGTGCAATTTAACTAGAAATAACCCTGATCACAGGAAAGGTAGACATCATACACTTTGCCTATGTCTCTTTTTCGTTACCTTTGTCATATAACTAGATGTTTTGGCAATATGTGTTCCTATCAAGAGATAACAACAGATCTTATTTTTTTTTACAACCTAAAATTGAAACATTACAAATATTGTGTAGGTCATGTTGTAAGTCATGGTTTTCAACACGCTTCATTAGAATAATATTTCTTCAGCGACACAAACTACTCACACCCAGAGTGTTGAACAACATATGTATATATGTGCAAATTGCTGCTTTATATAATGAATGCCCTTTTAGGTTTGGAATGTCAGAAAAGGGAGTAACTTCCTCTTATGATGTCACCCTATGGGCCCTTTCCTCTGTCTCTGAAGGCTGGATAGTGATGAGTTCCAAATGACAATCTCCGGATGGGAGGAAGGCAGTCATTAATTAGGAGTGCTGCTTTCTGTTTGTAAATATATAGAATTATAAAATATGGCTACATATCCAGAGGTAGACTTATATATTCCAATGGAGCAATATTGTAAGTTTAGATAAAATAATATGCTGCTGCATTATCAGTAGTCCCCTAATAGAGTGGTACCTTGGTTTAAGTCATTAATCCGTTCCAAATCCTTGGACTTATACCAAACTGGACTTATACCAAACAAACTTTTCCCATAGAAAATAAAGGGAGAATAATCGGTTCTTATAATGATAACAATAGGATTATTATGCATCATACACAATACCACTCACATTCTCCAAATGCAGCCTGGATGAAGCTGTAATAGTGGGGCATATGAGCTGTAGCCAGCCACTAGGTGACTATGTTTTAACAGAACTAGATCAATTCAGCTCTGAAGAGGGTTGGAAATGACGAATCTGCCAGAAGATAAGTGAGAGAGGTATACCAGAATCCCAAACCACCTCAAACACAGTACCGCATACTCCGAACGAGTAGGCTACAGTTGTATTCTATTCCCCAAGCAAGCAAAAAGATGCGGGAGAGACCGCGACTATAGAGGTACAGCGCTTATGAGAGGACCAATAGTGCTTGATAATAGAAGCCGCATGGAGAGTCTGTGTGCGGCCAAAACAGCGTTCACCTCTGGAAGCAATAGGCTGCTAAATCCTTTGTCCTCACTTGAGCTAACTGGCTGAAAGTTGTGCCAAGCTCCCCTATTATGCGTCCACTGCCATGCAGGTCTAGGCCACTTCGAGTTCTATTCCCAAAAAATGTTGTATATTAAACAAAATTTTTCGAGTCCAAACAGCATTTATACCAAGTTGGACTTATGCCTAATTATTATTATTATTTATTTTTGAGCGCCCTTAGTTCCAAGGTGCTGTACAATCGGGTTGTATACATAACATAGGTCAAACAAGTACAAAGGTGACAAATTAATAACTAACAACTGGTACAGAAGGAGAGAGGTCCCTGCCCGCGAGAGCTTACAGTCTACCTAAGTAGACTTATAACAAGATACCATTGTATCTGTTTATTAATAGACATGTTTCTCAGTTTATCAGTAGACGTCCTAATGTTTCACAGCAGATTACAACCTGTGCTGTTAGGAATTTCAGGAATGCTAAAAACTTGTGGGTAATATAATTCCCTAGAATTTTAAATAAACTTGTTACATAAAAAGTTTTTGACAATAATGGACAATAAAATAAAAAAATGTGGAGGTAACACAAGCTTAGTGAGACATAATCCATGTTAGAATCAATGTTAGACTGGGGTGTCTAGGGTCCAAGAAATCACAGAGCCAATTTTACATAATAGTGTGGATTGGAGTTAACCACACCAAATGTGAGTTGGGATGAATATCTCAAAAATTAAAGAAATTCACGGCATAAAAATAAGTACATCCTACTACAAATTAATAATAGTAAAAAATAATCTTTATTTAGTAAAGATAAAATTGATCCAAAAGGGGGATAAATAATCCTTACTAAACCCTAACAAAATCCCCTGCTTAAAGTAGGGCTAGGATAGTGTGTACTGAAACCAACTAGTAATACCAAGATTGCTGAAACTATGAACACTAAAACACTCTATTTAATAACCTAATAGCACAACCTCCAATGCGTTTCCCTTGTAATCCCATAGGTTCATCGAGGAGAATAAAGGATAGAGACTCATGTAAAACAGAGTAGAAATAGATTTATTAAATCTTTCTATAGTAGAGCAAAATATAGATAAAATCTCTCCAATAAAGAAATGGGATCACATATACACATGCCTTACCTCAATGCAATGGAAGGCATATCATGGCAATTGATCTATACTGAAAAAATATACTCACAGACTCCCGGCAATGAAAGATAGATAAAGATGAACCCAGTATAAAATGAGGATGTGCAGATAAATTAGACCCCGGACATCTTAAAATGAATATGGAGGAGCCCAGTGCATGATAAGGATAAATTGCTATGATGGCTATAACTTGTTCTGTCTTACATGAGTCTGAATTCTTTATTCTCCCTAATGAACCTGTAGGGTTACAGGGGAAAAGTGTTGGAGGTTGTGTTATTAGGACATTAGATAGAGTATTTTAGAGTACATAGTATCAGCAATCTTGGTATTGCTAGGTGGTTTCAGTACGCACTATCCTAAGTTTTCTGATCGCCTTTAGGGATACTATAGGGGAATGATAGGGTATTGTTGCTGTGTGGGGTCGTCCCCGTCAAGGTGGTATCCCTACTTTAGGCAGGGGATTTTGTTAGGGCTTATTAGGGATTATTTATATCCCTCTTAGACCAATTTTATCTTTACTAAATAAAGGTTATGTTTTACTATTATTAATTTGTGGTAGGATGTACCTATTGTTTGTGCTGCAAGTGCCTGGGGTCCACCAGTGAACTAGATTCTTGGGGTCCACCAGTGGAATTGATTCTTGGGGCCCACCCTATAGCTGCTGTACATTACTGCACCTACTGCAGTCGCTGCTCTCCTGTTGGCAGCATTACATCTCATTTTCTTACATATTATTCAATGTTTCCCTTTACAAATATAGATTTGTCTGAGAGGGAAAAACTAAAGAGAGTGTAGAGGAAGCCTGAGGAGACACAAAAAGTCCTTCCTCCCAATATGAGGGGAAGTACTATGATTTAAGTGCAATAGTTTGGGGGTGACCTGTTGCATTTTGTATGTGGTGCTTTTCTTTAATTTAGGTCTCTGTCTGTCTACATTAGCAGTTTTGCTGCCTTGGTTATGCCATGTTCTTAATGTGGCACAATGGAAGCTCAGTAGTAGATACATTACTAGGTTACAGGGATCATTAATCCCAATGCCTGAATGGTTTTCAGACCTGTAAAGGTATATTTGAGCAATCAGTTGAGTGCACATACAGTATTGTGAATACTCTAATGATAAGGTTTAGCTGTACAATATTTGTAACTGTTTCTGCTAAAAATGCAGTCATTTTAGAATTAACATCTCTATTCTTTAATATAATCAGAACTGAAATATGCAGAATAAGAAACCCGTTACCATAGTATATAAATTCAGATTTCTAAATTTCTAAATTAAAATCCTGACATTATATTTCTAGCTGTATGAATCTTCATGCAACAGTTTGTAAAATGTATATCCAGTAATGACAGATCTTAGCTACACCCATTAGTAGAAAACCCATTTAAACTGTCAACCTAGATTATAAAAAAAAGTTATCGAGTCCTACAGAGTCCTTCTTCAGCTATGGTTACATCTAAGACATCCCTGAATTGATTGGAATGATTTAAATAATATTTAGACTGTTTCTTCACATTTTCTGAATGCTTTATAAAACTCAACGGGTCACACTGAGCTAAGGAAACTCTCTTGACAAATATTTCTAGACCAAGCTTCAAGCAATCAGTATCTAGGGAGGACAGGAATTACTTTGTATCCTGTGGCGGAAAGCAGCTGACATAAGAGCAATTTCAGCTTTCCCTCTTTTAATCACACTTTCTTATGTATTGCCAACTAGTTCCTGTTTCTACCCTATGCAACACTTTATGACACCGCCAGGGAAACGGACTGTTTAACATTGGATGCTTATTCAACCTCATCCTTTCCTGTAGATTAACCTACTGATCAAACCAAATTTTATCTCAGTCACCATCAACCTCACAGTGATCCAATTCCTCTCAATTCTTTGTGTAGTTCTTAACCCACAATGCACTTTGTCTTACATAGAGGGATTTTGAAGTCTCAGAACATAAAAAATAGCAAAAATATTAAGTTGACTTCAAGGGAAAATTATAATTCCAAACAAGCTTTGATTTATATATAGCTGTACAGAAGCCTCTATAGACTTCAAGAGCGCTATATTTTACCTTCATTTAAAGAATTTTTTAAGTTGGATTTTTGTTAGAATCTGACAGAAAAAAATATTGTATTTTCCATCAGATGTTAAATTACAAAGCTATTCTTTATTAAAATGAAAGGAGGTTGTCCAGAGGAAAAAATATTTTCTAAATGACATCTCTGATGGTCATAATAATATGTCTCTAAGTTTTCCTAATCGTCGTCTTCTGAAAGCCATAACTTTTTTTATTTTTCCACCTACATAGACATATGAGGGCTTTTATTTTACGGGACAAGATGTACTTTCTAATGGTGTTATTCATATTACCATAGAATATACTGGGAAAAAAAATTCTAAGTGGGGCAGAATGTGAAAAAAGTACTTGTAGCAAGTGATATTTAGAAACATTGTATGAAAATGTATTAAAAGCTACGCTATGCTTATAGCAAAAGTATTTTAAAAAGAAATGAATGCTGCCGCCGTCTATGGACTTTGAGTCTACTGAATTGCAAGTATTTTAAGTTGTTACTACTTGAAGTTTCAAAAATTTCGGAGACTTTTTAATCCATTTTCATACAATGTTTCTAAATATCACTTGCTACTTTTGTGTTGTGTTTGCTGGAGGAGATTGAGGAGTCTCCATTTAGCAGTGATTAAACATATGCGGCTAAAATTATACATTACTACCGAATTAACCACTATAAAAAAGTACTTGTGCCATGTTTATAGGAGTTTTGTTTTTACAACGTTCATTCTTCAGTAAAAATGATGTGTTATCTGTATTCTAAAAGGTGTGAAGATTTTCTCCAGTTTGCCCAGACAAAAAATTCTTTAAATGACTGTAATGACCACGCTGGATGTCTTTTCAGTTGAAGATTATAAATAGCAATTGAAATACGCGTTTCGTGTGTAGACCACACTTCCTCAGTTCCATACACAATGTGCTAAACTCATGGGGTTATCTGTATTCTACAAAGTTAGGAAAGTGTTAGAGTCACAGAAAGCGTAAATGGTGGCTGTAGATAAATATGTTAAAACCGTGGGGAGAAAGTATAGAAGCTGGAGAATAAGGCCTTGTCCCCACGGCATTGTTTTTCAGCTGTTTTTCAGTTTTGAAAACTGCCTGCAAACCGACTGACAAACTTTTACACGGAAAATCTGCGGTTTTTCAGACCGCCGTTGGTCCGAAAAACATAGAACATGTTCATTCTTCCGACCGGTTTTCGGACGGAATATAAACATGTCTATGTGAAAGGGGAGGGCTTTTCTGCCCCATCCCTACCTCTTTGTCCACCACTTTAATAATTGCTTTTGTTATGTATTTTCTCAAGTTTGTTTTCTATCTGTTCTAGATATGATTTCACAAAAGAAGTCACAGCTGGCGGTATATGGCATTTAGATGTTAGAAGAAGTGGATCTGAAGACGGACTTGCCCGACAGAAGTCTGGTGGCTGGTATAACGCTTGGCATCTGTCTTTGGCAGGGTACAGTTTTATGAGAGGATGTTTAATTCAAGTTAAAGAACTTAAAGCTGTGGATGAACCTCATCCAGCAAGAAGAAGATGTTAGTAAATGGTTGATGATTGGCAAGAGATTTGTTTTTAGTCTCTTCACTACATAGATGAAGGGTTTGTAATTACCTGGCAACTCTAAGGGTAACTCTTATTGGTCGGTTTTTCAGACGGTTTGCGGTTTTTTTTACAAACCATCTGAAAACCGACAAGCAATGCTCCCCAATAAATTTCAATTGAAAATCCATGCAGCAGTCCCCACTGCACGGATTTCCCACCAGGTGTTTTTTTACACAACCAGTGTAACAAAAAACATAGAACATGTTCATTCTTCCGCCCAGTTTTCGGGCAGAATAATAATAATAATAATCTTTATTTAGATAGCGCCAACTATTCCGCAGCACTTTACAATTTGGACGGTGGTGGGTACAGACAAAATAAATACATTTGAACAATGAAAAGCTACTTACAGATGAGACACAAGGTGAGAGGGCCCTGCTCGCAAGAGCTTACAATCTATTAGGGTGCATCGGAGAGACGAAGGGTAAGAAGTACTAGATTTACAATGGTCCAGCCATGTGACATAAATAGGGGGTTGTTATACGTAGAATTCGGATGAACCTGCCACCCAAACAGTAGATCTATATACAGTTAAGTGCGCTAGGGAGTGTGGGGGGAGGGGGGTCGTGTTAGCATTAGGGATTCTGGTAGGCCAGAGTGAGGAGGTGTATTCTCAGGGCCCTTTTAAAGCTATGAGAGTTCTGAGTGTGCTCTGATCGCCCGCGGTAGCATGTTCCAGAAACTGGTGCCGCACGTGTGAAGTCTTGGAGACGGGCATGGGAGGTTCGGATGATTGATGAGTGTAACCTGATATCATCAGCAGAGCGGAGAGAGCGGGTAGGGTGGTAGACAGAAATTTAGGGAGGAGCAGTGTTGTGGAGAGCTTTATGAGTGAGAGTGATGAGTTTATGTTGTATCCTGTACTGGATAGGCAACCAGTGCAGTGACTGACACAGGGTAGAGGCATCAGTATAGCGGCTGGAAAGAAAGACAAGCCTGGCTGCTGCATTCAGGACAGATGGAGGAGGGGAGAGTTTACAGAGAGGGAGACCGATATGCAGGGAGTTGCAGTAGTCAAGACGAGAGAATAAGAGCAACAATGAGAGTTTGAGTTTCCACAGTGAGACAAGGACGGATTCTGGAGATGTTCTTGAGGTGCAGATGACATGTGGGTGCGAAGGGGGAGGGCTTGAATCTGCAAATCGGGAAATCCAACCAGTATTTGATCTTTGCTGTGTAAATGCACCCTAACTGTTAACAGAAGGTCAGAATAGATGTCTGCCTTCATAATAATGTATAGACAGTAAAATAACTACATATATATCTCCGAAAAGAAAACAAATAAGAAAGAATGGATATGTTTTAGTACCTGTTTTATTCAGCTAAAATCCTAGCATGGTAGGTAATATCATTCCTCTAAAAAATCTGTCTTTTATTAATATAGCTTATATATTCATAAGATTACATATCTATGAGGCCTCATAGTCCCCCCAGTAGTCAGGTAGATGGCCCCATAGCCCCCCCAGTAGTCAGGTAGATGGCCCCATAGTCTCCCCAGTAGTCAGGTAGATGGCCTCATAGTCCCCCCAGTAGTCAGGTAGATGGCCCCATAGTCCCCCCAGTAGTCAGGTAGATGGCCCCATAGCCCCCACAGTAGTCAGGTAGATGCCCCATAGTCTCCCCAGTAGTCAGGTAGATGGCCCCATAGTCCCCCCAGTAGCCAGGCAGATGGCCCATATAGCCAGGTAGATGCCCCAAAGCCCCCCCAGTACCAGTAGCCAGGTAGATGGCCCATAGCCCCCCAGTAGCCAGGTAGATGGCCCCATAGCCCCCATAGTACTCAGGTAGATGGCCCCATAGCCCCCCCAGTACTCAAGTAGATGCCCCATAGCCCCCGCAGTACCAGTAGCCAGGTAGATGGCCTCATAGCGCCCCCAGTAATCAGATAGATGCCCCATAGCCCCCAGTACCAGTAGCCAGGTAGCTGCCCCATAGTCCCCCCAGTAACCAGGTAGATGGCCCCATAGTCCCCCCAGTAGTCAGGTAGATGGCACCATAGTCCCCCCAGTAGTCAGGTAGATGGCCCCATAGTCCCCCCAGTAGGCAGGTAGCTGGCCCCATAGTCCCCCCCAGTACTCAGGTAGATGGCCTCATAGTCCCCCCAGTAGTCAGGTAGATGGCCCCTAGTCCCCCCCAGAGTCAGGTAGATGGCCCATAGTCCCTCAGTAGTCAGGTAGATGGCCCCATAGTCCCCACATCAGTCAGGTAGATGGCCCCATAGCCCCCTCAGTAGTCAGGTAGATGGCCCCATAGCCCCCTCAGTAGTCAGGTAGATGGCCCCATAGTCTCCCCAGTAGTCAGGTAGATGGCCTCATAGTCCCCCAGTAGTCAGGTAGATGGCCCCATAGTACCCCCAGGAGTCCGGTAGATGGCCCCATAGGCCCCGCAGTAGTCAGGTAGATGGCCCATAGTCTCCCCAGTAGTCAGGTAGATGGCCGCATAGTCCCCACAGTAGTCAGGTAGATGGCCCCATAGTCTCCCCAGTAGTCAGGTAGATGGCCCCATAGTCCCCCAGCAGTCAGGTAGATGGCCCCTAGTACCCCAGTAGTCAGGTAGATGGCCCCATAGTCTCCCAATTATTCAGGTTGATGGCACCATAGTCCCCCCAGTAGTCAGGTAGATGGCCCATAGAACCCTCAGTAGTCAGGTAGATGGCCCATAGTCCCTCAGTAGTCAGGTAGATGGCCCATAGTCCCCCCAGTAGTCAGGTAGATGGCCCATAGTTCCCCAGTAGTCAGGTAGATGGCCCATAGTCCCCCCAGTAGTCAGGTAGATGGCCCCATAGTCCCCCCAGTAGTCAGGTAGATGGCCCATAGTCCCCCTAGTAGTCAGGTAGATGGCCCCATAGTCCCCCCAGCAGTTAGGTAGATGGCCCCATAGTCCCCCCAGTATTCAGGTAGATGGCCCCTAAAACCCACAGTAGTCAGGTAGATGGCCCCATAGTCCCCCCAGTAGTCAGGTAGATGGCCCAATAGTCCCCCCAGTAGTCAGGTAGATGGCCCCATAGTCCCCCCAGTAGTCAGGTAGATGGCCCCATAGTCCCCCCAGTAGTCAGGTAGATGGCCCCATAGCCCCCCCAGTACTCAGGTAGATGGCCTATAGCCCCCCCTGTAGCCATTTAGATGCCCCATATAGCCCCCGTAATGATTATAAAACAAAAAAAGATACTTACCTCCTGGTTGTCCTTGCAGCGCTGCCAAGTCCTGGAGCTGGTGTACGGTGTAAGCGGCTGACACCGTCACGCAGCTCCCCGAGATCTCCTCAGACTGAGGAGACCCAGCATCACAGGGGGCGTCAGTAAAGCGATGCGTCACGCCCCCTGCAATGCCGTATGTATGTACAGTGCTCAAAGAGCGTTGTACATACAAAGGGAGAAGGTAGGAGGGAAACTATCCCTCCTGCCTTCTTCCTGTACTAGCAGCTGCACCGAGCGTGCAGCTGCCGACTGACTATGCGCGGCTCAGCCGCGCGGAGTCAGGGGGATCACGGCGGGCCGGAAAACACAAGGCCGTGTGCCGGATGTGGCCCGCGGGCCTTGTGTTTGATACCCGTGTTCTAAGATAAATAGAGAATTGTAACGCTGGACAGGTGGTCAGACTATTAAAGCAAATCTGCAAGTAAAAATACCGGTCTGTCATTACTTTGTACACAGTTTAGTATTTAATTTATTACACTTGGGAACAAAAATATTTTTTTTGGTACCTAGAAATTTTGACCTTATTCTAGGTATTTGAATGCTGCCGAGTCTGAAAATATCATCCATTTGGTGGCAATACTGGATCTCCAAAACTAGAGTTGATAGGGGAAAACATGTGTCATTTTTAGAATCAGCGCTCCAAACATACTCAAAAATGGTTCCAACTTTTAAGGCAACAAAATGAGTGTTCCCCAGTGTTACAGTACCAAACTCTCCAAAATAGAACAAAACACAGGGACCATATATAATGTGGTATAAGCAAGGCAATTGACTTCCCCTTTCTGTACAGCATGCAGTTGGCGTTTAAAGCATAGCTTGACAATGCTACTGAACATTCCCTTAGACTGCTGAAAGTTGCTGCCAGTTATAAAAGAATGTGCATTGTATCCAAAAATATACAGAACTATAATATGGAAAAAAGTGCATTGTGTTTAAAAATATCGCATTGTTAGAAAGATTTATTGGGTTCCAGACAGAAAACAATTCAGTAAACAGTACTTGAAAATTCCTGCAGCAAAAAGCCACAATTCTCGAATGCTGCCAAAGAGTGACTATGCTAACATAAAAAGATGTGAGCCTGTCTATTATTGGCATTGACATGTGTTAGTGCTTACACTGACACATAGCATGTACAACACTGAACAGACTCTCTTCTCAGGAGGCATATCTACATTTATATGGGGTCTGATAAGGAGTGCCCCAATATTTTTTTTACATTTGTTCAGAATCTGACAATAAATCTTGTACATGCCTCTGTGTAGAATACGTGGCATCAGAATGTATAGAAGAGACCGTATAGAAGCCTTGCTACAGCTCAATACAAAATGGTTGCATGTATGACATTAAAGAAGATTAAGGGGGATATGGTGGTATTACTATGCAGTAAGCAAACCTTTAGGGTGCGTTCTCACGGCACAGGACAAATACTGGCCTGTCGGTGATGAGCGGAAAAAAGCCCTCCCCCTTCACATTGGCTTGCATAGATTCCTCCCGGAAACCGGATGGAAGATTGTGCTAGCACAATGTTTTGCGGCCGGACCGCGAGCGGAAAAACCGCCGGACGGAAAACCCGTGCAGTGGGGACTGCTGCACGGGTTTTCCATGGAGCACCATTGTGCTCATTTTCGGCCGGTTATTCAGGCGGTCTGAAAAACCGCAAACCGTCTGAAAAACTGGCCTAAAAACCCGTGCCGTGGAGACATGCCCTTAGGGTATGTTCACATGGCGTAATTGTGGGACGTACTTCGGGGCGTAATTAAATAATTGGAACATACACAGTCAAGTCACATTATTATGACCATATAATAACTTATATCTAGAGTATAGTCATATCTTATATTCAGATTAACCCCCTCGTGCAATATGTTCAGCAGCTAAACAGGCTTGGAGCAAGTCATTAAGGTCCTGGTAGGATGGTACAGCTATCTGGAGCCTTGCTGACTATGGAGTATCCCACAGCTGCTGGAGGGTGCGGGATGTCAACATAGAGTGTATACCACGATGGGTTCAAGTCTAGGAAATTAAGTTGCCAGTCTTGGAAGTCTTGGTCATGCTCTTACCACCAATGTCAGAGATTTCTAGCTATGTGACATGTCACTTTGTCTTTTCTGGAAGATCCCATCAGCCCAAGAGAGGACAATGATTAATGGGTGACCTGCTAGTAAAGATTCAACCCCAAATCAGCTAAGAGTGCTTTTACATGGTTGGTTGGGCCCAGAGAATGTCACAAAAACATTCCTCAAACCCTTACCGCTGCCACCACCAACCTGTGTTCTTTCAAGAATGGTTCAAGGGTGTTTTCTGGCTGATGTTTCTCACCTGCCCATGTCAGCCTGTTTAATGAAGTTTAATGAAGTGGAAGTGGAAAATCTAAGTTATGTAAAAAGGAAACCCTTTGCCAAACAGAGATCCAATTCTGACACTGCCATGCCTGTTGATGTATCTTCGTTAGCAGAGGTGCAGTGACCATCTGCCTGCTTTGGAGCCCCATACACAGTATCCTTCACTGAACTGTTGTTTTAGACACGTCTGGTGGTCCCCCATTTCATTTTGAAGTAAACTGTAAACTAACCACCCATGTGCTCCTTTGTAGCCAATGTTCTCCTCTCATATTACTGGTACATGGTGCTCTGCAGTTTACACATTGCTCACACGTAATGGCGCCATTTGTCCATTCACCATACACTTTCACCACAGCAGCACGTGAACAGTTAACAATCTGTGCAATTTCAGAAATGCTGCCAACTTTGATCTATAAGACAATATTTATCACTTTTTACAACTGATAAATCCCCTTTTTACTCATGATAGCAGCAAGGGATATGTATGTAGACAGCTTATTGCACACCCTATATACCCACCAAGCCAGCTTATGACACACGACTTCTTTGATGAACTACGTGCTGTAGACACAGAAAGTAGGAATAACTGACTTGATTGTGTATAAATTGGTTCAATATGCATGCCCGTTCTCATTTAGAGTTACAAACTTCATTAGAACATTTGCAGCTGGCAGCTGTGATGCTGTAGTTATTTTTGTATGGTCTCAGTCTCAGGTCCCATAAACCATGGCAAGATGTTATACAATCTCTTGTGAATGCTGTAATTTACTCTATTCTGTAGTCTCAAGTGCTTATAACATCTGTGGTAAGTTCCTTTGGATTTGATTGGACATTTACACTTATGTATTCATACCGTATATACTCGAGTATAAGCCGACCCGAGTATAAGCCGAGGCACCTACTTTTGCCCCAAAAAACGGGAAAACTTATTGACTCGAGTATAAGCCTAGGGTGGAAAATGCAGCGGCTACTGGTAAATTTTAAAAATAAAAATGGATATCAATAAAATTACATAGGCAGATTAATGTCCCCCATAGGCAATTATAGGCGGATATATGGCCCTATATGCAGGTATAGGCAGGTATATGGCCCCATAGGCAGGTATAGGGCAGGCTGTAGGCAGGTATAGGGCCAGCTGTAGGCAGGTATAGGGCCGGTATAGGGCAGGCTGTAGGCAGGTATAGGGCAGGCTGTAGGCAGGTATAGGGCCGGCTGTAGGCAGGTATAGGGCCGGCTGTAGGCAGGTATAGGGCCGGCTGTAGGGCAGGTATAGGCATATGTAGGCAGGTATAGGGCCAGCTGTAGGCAGGTATAGGGCCAGCTGTAGGCAGGTATAGGGCGGGCTGTACGCAGGTATAGGGCAGGTATAGGGCCAGCTATAGGCAGGTATAGGGCCAGCTGTAGGCAAGTATAGGGCCGGTATAGGGCAGGCTGTAGGCAGGTATAGGGCAGGCTGTAGGCAGGTATAGGGCCGGCTGTAGGGCAGGTATAGGCATCTGTAGGCAGGTATAGGGCCAGCTGTAGGCAGGTATAGGGCAGGCTGTAGGCAGGTATAGGGCAGGCTGTAGGCAGGTATAGGGCCAGCTGTAGGCAGGTATAGGGCCAGCTGTAGGGCAGGTATAGGGCATCTGTAGGCAGGTATAGGGCCAGCTGTAGGCAGGTATAGGGCCAGCTGTAGGCAGGTATAGGCAGCTGTAGGCAGGTACAGGCAGTTTAAAAAAATCATAAACATTCACTTACCTGGCTCCCCGCTGCTCCGTGTCCCTCGCCGCTCCGCCTCCTCGCTGCTCCGGCCTCCCGCGCGATTCCTGCATCTTCTCGGCACAGGCGGGTGACGTCATCAGGCCGCGCACGCAGCGTGATGACACACGCTGCCTGTGCCGGGAGCTCCGGGCGGCCGCGAGTCTGCTTGCGGCCGCCCGGAGACCACTGCGGAGCACGGAGCGCTCGCTCTGTGCCCCGCAGTGGTATCCCTTCACCTATATGCGCTCCGGAGGAGTCGCATGTAGGTGAAGGGATCGCGGACAGTGCCCGGGCCAGCACAGCGCCCGGACACTGTGCGCTCACTCGGCCTTCAGTTATATGCGCTCCCTGAGGAGCCGCATATAGCTGAAGCGTCCCTGTCGGCGCACGGGCCGTCGCAGCGCCCGAGCGCCGACAGTGACTCGAGTAGAGTTTTTCAGCTCATTTTTTGGGCTGAAAAACTCGGCTTATATTCGAGTATATACGGTAATTGTTGTTATGTGTCTCCGCTCTGGGTAATTCATGGCATGACTGGATTTTTTACCTGTTATTTGCAATTATTGTCATCATATTTATTGGCCCATTGTTGGATTTATTTTGGGGATTTATCCAGTGCGGAGAAAACTGACTTTTTGGTTTATTTTATAAGCCATTATGATTATTGTTTGTGGACTATATATTAATGTCCTATCAAGGATCTTTACTAATCATGCACTCGTAATTTTCCTATTTTTGGTCATTCTCTTTATTACACTAATCTTTTCTATGAATTTTTAAATATTTGTGATTTAAAAATAAAGTATTTATATTATACCCTTTAATCTCTTGTGCTGTTTGTGGATTATCTATTCTGTAGAGGTATCTTTCCGAAAGGCAGTACAGAGGAAACACATGGCAGCATTTTAAGTGCATTTCATAGTACGGATGTTAGTCTGACTGGCAAACTATACATTATCTTTCCCCACAAAACTATGGGCGACATGTATGAACGGGCTTTACGCCTGTTTTCTGGCGTACACTGCACCTCCCAGCCCGAATCCCGCAGTCGGACGCAGCGTTCGCCACTTTCGGCTGCGGTCCGCATGAAGGAGCGGGCAGTGGGCGGGCAGTGGGCGCGGTGGGGCGCGGTGTAGGAGTTCTGGGGCGGGACGCGGCGCGCTCGTATAGTCCGAGGCATGAACCATCGCGGCTCGCCAAATCGCGGCGCTCGGCAGCTCCGACAAGCAGACCAGGGTTTTTTTTGTCTAAATCCTCCGGCAGAGGCAAAGTGAAGCAGGATCCGAACATGTGAGGAAGCGGATCGAAGATCGCGACAGAAATCTCGGCGCTCCGCTCCGTGCAGCAGGAGTATGAATAGGAAAAAATCGCCTTTATAAAGGCGGAAAACAGTGTCAGAAGAGAGCTGCACGTAAAAATACACATAATAAAAAAAAACATCACTTTTCCAAACTCTAGAACCGCGCAATATCAACAAATATGATATTGCAAATTGCCGGGAAATACAGTAATTCAAAATCTGAAACCTATTTCATTGGTCGGCAGAAAGCGGCCAACAGAATCGGAGCGACAGTGAAACATTAAATGCTATGGGGAGAATTGTCCAATCAAAATCCCCGGCGGGGATAATTCAAATACAGTAAAAATGCTGAAAAGAGTGATTGGTGAGATAGCGGGGGTCTCGGGACTAGCTCAGCCAATCAGAATAGAGCGGGACAAAGTCCCATTCTAGCCTATGGAGAAGTGTTAGACCAATCAGAATCCAGGGCGGGATATTTCAAACAATAAGTAAAAAGACTGAAGAGTTATTGGATGAGCTGCGGGGTCTCGGCTAGCGTCAGCCAATCAGGAGCGCGAGTACTTCTCCCATTATACTCTGTGGAGTGATGAGCGCAATCAAAATCTCGGCGCTCACCGCCGCGCGGCATGAAGTATTAATCAAACAAATTATTTTTGTAGTGTAAAACATTATCAGATAATGACCAGAACACTTCTTTAAAATAAAAGCAGTAAAAACGCCGAACACGCGTTCGTCACCGAGACCAGCGCCACTAGGGAATTGCGTAGAGGAATTGCCGGGAAAGGACAGTAATTTCAAATTTATATAGCTATTCTCATTGGTCGGCATAAAACCAAGCCAATCAGAATAGGAGGCGACAAAGTCCCATTATATCCTATGGAGAAGAATTGACCAATCAGAATTGGAGCGACAGTGGCCACATTCTTAGGGGCTATGGAGAAGTTTAGACCAATAAGAATGACGAGCGACAAAGTCCCTTTCTAGCCTTGGGGAAGTTTACAGCAATCAGAATCACCGGCAGGGACAGTTAAAAATACAGTAAATAGGGCTGAAACGAGCTGATTGGGTTGATGCAGCGGGGGCGCGTCCAGCTTAGCCAATCAGAGCGGCGAGTGCTCTTTCTCTTAGAGTTCTATGGGGAATCGAAATTTAAAGAGGCGCCGCCCCCATAATTTGGACAATGGGAGAGAGAGCGACGCTCCTATGGGTTTTCTAATGCAATCTGGTATATAAGTGTACATGGCTTGGGTAAAATCATTTTATAACACTACAGAGTTGTGCCGATGTGTATATAAAAAAGGAATACTAATATGTGGCTAACGAAATAAATATTTGAAATCAAGAACTCATGCTTATTTCTTTATTTTCGATGCACCCATTACTCTTGATCCTTGGCTAACGAAAT
This sequence comes from Phyllomedusa bahiana, assembly GCA_025379985.1. Classification (NCBI taxonomy): domain Eukaryota; kingdom Metazoa; phylum Chordata; class Amphibia; order Anura; family Hylidae; genus Phyllomedusa; species Phyllomedusa bahiana. Next base: position 17,177 of record JAODAL010019107.1, read on the forward strand.
ATTAACAGAAATAAACATGATTTTTTTTGGTCTTTTTTTTTTATTTGTTAGCCACCTATTATGTGATTTGTTGTATATACAATCGGCCACAACTTCTGTAGTGTTATAATTTGGGATTTCAGCATGTACACTTTAGTATAACTAGATTTGCACTTATAGAAATACCCAATAGGAGCTTCGCTCGCTCTACCATGTTCCAAATTACGGCGCCTCTTTTAAAATTTCGATTCCCATAGAACTCTATGAGAAAGCAGCTCGCGCTATGATTGGCTAAGCTGGAAGAGCCCCCGCTTGCTTTCAAACCAATCAGCTCGTTTCTGCCTTTTTACTGTATTTTGAACTGTCTGCCGTGGATTCAGTATTGCTGTAAACTTCCCCATAGGCTAGATTGGGTCTTTGGCGCTGTATTCTGATTGTTCTAAACTTTCTCCATAGCCTAGAAAGGGCCACTGTCGACTCCTATTCTGATTGGTCAATTCTTCTCCATAGGATTTAATGGCGACTTTGTCGTCCTATTCTGATTGGCTAGGTTTATGCCGACAATGAGAATAGCTTTTTTATAAATTTGAATTACTGTCTTTCCCGGCAAATTCTCTCTATGGCAATTCCTATGTAGCGCTCGGCTATCGGCGGACGATCGCGTTGTTCGGGTTTTTAGCTGCTTTATTTTTAAAGATGTGTTCTGGTCTTTATCTGAAGAATGTTTTACAATGTTATAAAAAATAATTTGTTCTGATTAATTACTTCATTGCCGCCGCGGCGCTGAGGCCGAGTTTTGAATGCGCTCATCTCCTCCATAGAGTATTATGGGAAGAAGTTGCTCGAGCTCAGATGGCTGAGATAGCCGAGACCCCGCTAGCTCAGGCCAATAACTCTTTTCTGTCTTTTTACTGTATTTTGAATTATCCCGCCTTGGATTCTGATTGTTTACACTTCTCCATAGGCTAGAATAGAATGGGACTTTGTCGCTCCTATTCTGATTGGCTGAGCATAGCCGAGACCCCGCTAGCTCAGCCCAATAAAGCTATTTTCTGTTTTTTACTGTATTTTGAATTATCCCGCCCTGGGATCTGATTGGTCCTCACTTCTCCATAGGCTAGATGGGACTTTGTCGCTCCCTATTCTGATTGGCTGAGCTAGCCGAGACCCCGCTAGCTCAGCCAAATAAGCTCTTTTCAGCATTTTTTTTACTGTATTTTGAATTATCCCGCCGTGGATTTTGAGTTGGTCCAATTATCCCCATAGCTTTTAATGGTTACTGTCGCCTCCGATTCTGATTGGGCCGGTTTCTGCCGACCCATGAGAATAGGTTTCCAAGATATTGTAATACTGTAATTTCCGGCCATTTCCAATTATCCTAATTCTTGATTAGGATATTGGAAATGATTTTGTTTTATGTAATTTTTATTTTTATGTTTCAGCTCTTTTTCGCTGGAGAATGTAGAACTCACTTTTTAAGGCGATTTTTGGATCTATACTCCGCACCGACATGTTGAATGATTCTGCCGCTCAGCCTGTCCTCGCATCAGAACAGTTTTTTCGGCGCATCCCGCAGGGCGCCTAAGTCTAGCACTGCGACCCACACACTGGCGAGGCGGGGGGACTTTCCCCGCATGTATGAGGGCACTTCCTCGGCGGCGAAACCTTCGGCGCGCGCCGCACAGCGCCATGTCCCGCACTGTGCCCCCGCACTGGCGAGACGCGGCGGACTTTTCCCCGCATGTATGATAGCACTACCTCGGCGGACCAATCTCGCGCAGCGCCGAAACTTCGCTAATTCTCCGCACTGCGCCCGACACCTGGCCGAGGCGCGGAGGACTTTACTTGATATGTATGAGCGCGGCCGTCCCGCAGGAATTCAGGGCGCAGATTCGCGGGAGGAAACTAGTGAAAACGGCGCCTGACACGGAGTGCTTCATACATGTGGCCTATATATCAATCTGCTTAGCCTCTGTCTTTAGTAGTGTTGTTCTTCAGATTCATGTCAAACTCATCAAATTATGCAATTCCATTTTCCTGTCTGACTAGCAGGCTGCTAATTGGGTATCCCACAATCTCTGGCAAAAATCTAGCTGGGCTTATGCAGCCATTAATTGGCTTAGCCAACTTGACCCACAAACCATGTCCACCCATATTCGCCCTTTTTACTTTTCCCCTACAAGCAACCAATAACTACCCATTGATCTTATCTCCTTCTTGCTCCCTTCAACCTAATCCACCTCTACCACTACAACCTCAGTTTTTTTTGCATTAAACCCCATGTACTCCGGGTTTTACCCTTGACCCCTCTTCTCACCCCGCCACTGGTTTCCTTTACCGATCCTCCCATATGATGCTCCACTTGTGCGGATATTGCCACCCTTACCAGCCCTTGTTACTTCATCTTGTTTAATTAGTTTATAACCACACAGATTTATTAAAAAGAAACAAAGAAAAGATTTTGGGGGACATGTATGAACTTCGGTGTGTCGAAGTACTTTGATTCACATTTTTTTGTGTGAAAACTGCGCCTGATGAATGCCGGTGGCTGAAGTGCGCTCATAAATGCGGTGTAAACTTCGACGCCTTCGGCTCAGACAGACCACATTGAAATAGGTCTGCCTGTCAGCGCTGTAATGCGCCTCACTTTGCTGACCCGCATTGATACATGCGTCAAAGTTTTCGAATGTGGTGCATCCCGCCCCAGAATGCCCATTCATATTAGGCGCATTACAAAGTGGCGAAGCTTTCACAGAATGGCACCAACACTAGGGGTAGGTGCGGTCACGACAGCAGAGCCAGCACAGTTAGGGGCATTATATGCCAGAAAAGAAGTGAAAACTCCGATCATACATGCCATGTCCCCCTTTGTGGTGATCAAACTTACAAATGTCTTGCAAACTAATATAGCCTTTGCACATAGCTTGACATCAGTTATAATTTTGGTTACATAAACTGGGATAAAGGAGAAAAAAAAGGGTGGATGGAGATTCATAGAAAATAGGGGAAAGCAAAATATGGGTTAATAAGTGGGTGCATATGAATAGCTGGTGTAATAATACGATATGCACAGAGGATCAATTAATAAAAAGTATTAAGAAGGGGGAAAGTTTGAGATGGAAAATAGAGAATGTGTTATAATAAAGAAAAAATGGGTAGAGGTGAAATAAAAATGGTATGCACAGAGTATAAGGGTAAAAAATGTGTGACAAAGAATAAAGATAGGTGCAGATTGAGGATGTTCACAGGAAAAGTTAAAAAGGTATTGAGAACAGTAGACTTTCACATAGAAAATAAAGGATGAGGTTTGGGATAGAGGAAAAAAGGTGGTTGAGGCAAAGTGGAAAGGTGTGCACAGGGAAAAAGGGCTAAGATTGCATGATAGGGAATAAAGCTTGGTGCGGATTTGTAGGAATGCTGCCCCTCTTTCTTCCCCTGTTGACCCAATTTGCTATACAAGTCCATATTATGACCCCAAACAATTTGTGCACTGCTGTATGGGCAGGTGTACATGGAATACATATGTCCAGAACTCATAAGCTATTCTAAAGCTTAGAAAATCAGAACTGTTAAGCTTTAATTCTATTTTTTTTAATCAATAAATGTTGGACCTGCATAAATTCATTATTTTAAACCACTGTTCTAATTCCTACTTGCCTGTAGGCTCCTGTAATAAAAGCTTTTATTAAATACCCTTGCTTTCTTATCACAAGCTGGCTTCCATGTATTAAATTGCCTAGGCAGCAGCATGAAGAGCTTGTTTAATGCATAGCCAAAAAGGAAGAGCAGAAGAAAGGTGGAGTCAGACATGTACAATTAACAGGGGACTGAGCAGGGTTTCCTGTCACCTTGGGAACTGCATTGATTGGTAATGCTATTTCCTGTGTGTATAAAACACAACCAATAGCAACTAAAGCAACAGGACAAAGTGCACGATAAGCGGCCTAGAAGCAACATACACTCTGTACTTTTGTTTCAAGACACAGACTACTAATTATGTTCAAACAAACACCATAATATGCAGCGTATTCAGCTTCCAACAAAATGTTTTCTTTCCACAGATCCGGCTAGAAGGTCTTTATAAAGGTGTGCAGCAGGGGACTATTTCAGTTTACTAATAAATGGCATTAGCCCCAAACGGCATTACAACAAGAAATACATAAGGCCTATTTCACAAAGGGTAGATGTTGTCACAAATAGACTTTAAAAGTACTCTTTACAGCAATGCAAGAAAACATGCAGTCTGTCATGCAGTATAAGGCTGTTTACACGGCCTATTTCAGGACATATTTTGGAGCATAATTGTGCTGCAATGCGCCCCAAAATATGCTCTGTAATTACTATTATATTTATTATAGTAATTATATATAGTATATATAGTAATTATAGTTATTATTATTCTCATAAAGAGCTATGATTACCTGCCATCTTCCCTGGCGCATATTGAACGCAGAGGCAAAGAAGTGACATATTATTATTATTATTATTTATTTTAAAGCGCCATTGATTCCATGGTGCTGTACATTCAAGGGGGGGTTACATACATAACATATGTCAAACGAGTACAATGGTAACGAAGAATGTCTTAGAACTGGCACAACAGATGGAGAGAGGACCTTACCCGTGAGGGCTTACAATCTACAAGGAGGAGGAAAGAGACAGAAGATGAGGGGCAGACATGTTTGTGGAGGGTGTAGTGTCAGCAGGGTTATTGTTGGGTATAGGCAATCCTGAAGAAATGGGTTTTCAGGTTGCTTTTGAGGCTGGTGAGAGTGGGGGAGAGTCTGAGGTATTGGGGCAGTGAGTTCCAGAGTATAAGGGAAACACGGGAGAAGTCTTGGAGATGGTTATGTGAGGAGCATGAGCGGATGTGAGAGATATTTTTCAGGTGGAGGCGGAAGGCAGTGGTAAGGGCTTGGATGTGCGGTTTGAAAGACAGAGCGGAGTCAAAGATTACCCCAAAGCAGCGGACTTGCGGAACAGGTGAGAGTGTACAGCCATTGACTGAGATAGAGAGATCAGGTGGAGGCATGGAGTGGGACGGTGGAAAGATGTTGAATTCTGTTTTCTTCACACTTCGTTTTAGTAAACGGGAGGAGAAAAAGGAGGAAATGGAAGATAGACAGCTGGGCCAGAGATTTAGAGTTGTGTGTCATCAGCATATAGATAGTAGTGAAAGCCATGTGAAGCTATGAGCTGACCAAGGCCAAGAGTCTAAGACCATGTTCACACGGCTTATTTCGGCGCGGATTGGAGCCGTACTGTGTGCTGGATTTGCGCTTCAGTACGGCTCCAATCCGTCGCAGTCATTACGGTAATCCACAGTTCTCATAGAGAACAGTGGATTCCGTCACTCTTCCCCGCTTGGCGAATCCGCGGGCGGGGAGAAAGTGACATGCACATTATCCAGGCGCAATACACGCTTTGGATAATGCAAGTCTATGGGGCCGGCGAGCAGCGCCGCCGCCTGCGCCCCCGCCCCGCCCCTGGCCCCTCCCCTTATTCAAGCTGTATTGCGGGCGGGATCCGGCCCGCAATCACGGCTTGAATAAGCCGTGTGAACACGGCCTAAAGAGAGAAGAGTAGTGGGCCTAGGACTGACCCCTGGGGAACACCAACAGAGAGTGCCGGGGGGAGGAGGTGGAGCGAGAATGAGAGACGTTGGATGTCCAATCAGTGAGGTATGAGGAGATCCAGGAAAGATCCAAGTCAGTGATGCCAAGGGAGGAGAAAATTTGTAGCAGGAGGGAATGATTGACAGTGTCGCAGGCAGAGAAAAGGTCTAGAAGGAGAAGGACAGAGTAATGGTCATTGGTGACCTTGGTTAGGGCAGTTTCAGTAGAGTGGAAAACAGATTGTAGTGGGTCAAGAAGAGATTTGGAGGAGAGGTGGGAGGATAATTGAAGATAGACGTGCTGCTCGAGAAGTTTGAAGGCAAAGGGAGCAGTGAGATGGGGCGATAGTTGGACAGAGAGGTGGGGTCAAGGGATGGGTTTTTAAGGATGGGAGTGATAGTAGCATGTTTAAAGGAGGAAGGGAAGATGCCTGAGGTTAGCGATAGGTTGAAATATCACTTCTTTCCATCGTATACGCAGCAGGGATAATGAAAGTGAATGGGGCCATTCGGGGGTTGCACCTCCCACCCCCGTGCTCTCTAGAGGTACTCACTGATCAGCGTGTTCTTCTAAATGGACAGCGTCTTGCGCCGCGCACAGGTACGCACCAAAAGATGCTGTGTGAACATTCCCTAACACTGGAAGGCGGCTGAAGGCTTGTGCAAAACCAATGAGGGGGTTAGCCAGAAGAGTCCAAGGCCTCTATGCCATTTAAGTAGACACCAACCAATATTATAAATGAAAGGTAGTAGGTTAGGGGTCCTGTTACAGATTTCACATTGTGGTCCAGGATCTTCAAGTTACACTGTGCACCCACTCATGGGCCTAACTATAGCCATAGCAGCCATGGCGACTGCTATGGGGCACAGAGGTTGAGGGGGTCTACTCAGGTACAAGAATATTATTAATTTTTGAAGGGAACAAGTAGTTGGTGGTTTTCTGCTTTCCAGCACTACTATTTGGTTCCTGGATATAGGACGGTATTATTTATACCTTTAATTATTGCTACTCATGCTGCTGTTTTAGCTTATTATCATTAGATGGTGAGGCCCCATTTAATTTTGCTATGAGGACCTATGAATACTTTATGCCCCTGCACCCACCAATACTTGGCAGTAACTACAATACTCTGTATGCATCTAAGTCCCTTTGTTTTCAACAGAGATTTCTAATACTTTGACTTTCCAACAAAGTGTTGGGTATAAAAACACATAGATGGGAAATATTCTGTGTCCCACATCTACCACAGGTTGCCAATGAAATAATAATAATAATCTTTATTTATATAGCATATTCCGCAGCACTTTACAATTTGGATGGTGTAGGTACAGACAAAAAGACACACATTGCACAATGAAAAGCTACTTACAGATGAGACACAAGGTGCGAGGGCCCTGCTCGCAAGAGCTTACAATCCATTAGGGTGTAGGGTGAGATGAAGGGTAAGAAGTGCTAGGTTTACAATGGTCCAGCCATGTGACATAAATATGGGGTGGTTTATATAGAATTCGGATGAACCTGCCACCCTAACAGTACATCTATATACAAATAAGTGCTGAATTGTAGAGAGTGACAGAAATGTGTACGTTAGAGAGTGGGGGGTGGAGGGTTTGCAATTAGGGATTCTGGTAGGCCAGACTGAGAAAATTTATTTTTAGGGCCCTCTTAAAACTATGAGGGTTGTGAGTGTGCCTGATCGCCCGTTGTAGCATGTTCCAGAGAACTGGTGCTGCACGTGAAAAATCTTGGAGGGGGGCATGATAGGTTCGGATGACTGAGGAATGTAGTCTAAGATCATCCGCTGAGCGGAGAGACCGGGTAGGGTGGTAGATAGACATAAGGGAGGAGATGTATGGGGGTGCAGCGCTGTAAAGAGCTTTGTGTGAGTGTGATGAGTTTATATGGTATCCTGTACTGGATGGGCAACCAGTGCAGTGACTGACACAGGGTAGAGGCATCAGTATAACGGCTGGAGAGAAAGATGAGCCTGGCTGCTGCATTCAGGACAGATTGTAGAGGGGAGAGTTTACAGAGAGGGAGACCGATAAGCAGGGAGTTACAGTAGTCAAGACAAGAAAGAATAAGAGCAGTAATGAAAGTTTGAGTTGTTTCCACAGTGATAAAAGGACGGATTCTAGAGATGTTCTTGAGGTGCAAGTGACAGGAGCGGGCAAGGGATTGGATATATGGGGTGAAGGACAGACCAGAATCTAATATAACCCCAAGACAGTGGGCCTGTTGCCTAGGAGTTATAGTGGTGCCACACACTGAAACAGAAATAGCAGGTTGGGGTCAGTTAGTAGATGGTGGGATGACTAGAAGTTCAGTTTTAGTAAGGTTTAGTTTAAGATAGAGAGAAGACATTATGTCAGAGACAGCGGACAGACAGTCACTGGTGTTTTGTAGGAGAGTAGGACTGATGTCACGGGAGGAGGTGTATAGTTGAGTGTCATCAGCGTAGAGATGGTACTGGAAGCCAAATCTGCTGATGGTTTGTCCAATTGGGGCTGTGTAGATTTAAAAGAGGAGAGGACCAAGGACTGATCCCTGAGGAACCCCAACAGAAATAGGGCGAGGAGAAGAAGTAGAACATGCAAATGAGACACTAAAGGAGCGGTCAGAGAGGTAAGATGAGAACCAAGCAAGAGCAGTGTCCTGGAGGCCAATGGTACTGAACATGCTGAGGAGAAGTTGGTGGTTAACAGTGTCAAATGCAGCAGAGAGATCCAGAAGAAGCAGCAATGAGTAGTTCCCTTGAGATTTTGCCGTGAGGAGATCATTGGAGACTTTAGAAAGAGCAGTTTCTTTAGAGTGTAAAGTGCGGAAACCTGATTGTAGAGGATCGAGAAGAGAGTTAACGGAGAGAAAGCAGATTAGGAGAGATTAGCCCAAGCGTTCCAGGAGTTTAGAGATGAAGAAAAGGTTAGAGACTGGTCGGTAATTAGCAGCGCAGGACGGGTCCAGAGTGGGTTTTTTCAGTAAAGGAGTTATAACAGCCTGTTTAAAGGAGGATGGAAAGATCCCAGTGGTGAGAGAGAAGTTGAAGATTGCAGTAAGGTGAGACAGCTGGAGAAATAGACTGGATAAGCTGGGAGGGAATGGGGTCACTAGAGCAGGTGGTGGGGCGGCAGACAGGAGAAGCCTGGATACTTCTTCTTCTGTCGTTGGGTCAACAGCTGAGAGCAGGCTAGAGGACGTGTGGGAAGGGACAGGATGGGTGTTGCTTGGGGTTTGAGATTAAATGTTATGCCGGATTCTGTCAATTTTCTCTTTGAAGTGAGTGGCCAGGTCTTCAGCCCAGAGGTCATTGACCGGGGCCTGAGCTTTAGGCCTGAGGAGGGAGTGGAAGGTGTCAAACAGGCTTTTTGGGTTGTTGTGTAAGGTTGAGATGAGGGAGGTGAAATATTCTTATTTGGCGCAGTGAAGGGCGTTGTGGTAAGTCCTGAGCATGAATTTATAGTGGAGAAAGTCTGCAGGTGGCCTTTCTAATCCAAACTACAATCTAATTACATTTAACATAACTATTTAATAAAGAGTTAACATGTACCATGTTTATCAGTACAGGAAGAACACTAGGCCATGATCTCTAAAGTTTTAATGACATCCTAGAGGAATACTCACTCTTGAAAGCACAAACCCCAAAAGGAACCAAAGACCCAGATGATTACCATCTGCACTCACAAACTGGGCCATATGAGAAGGTAAGGAAAACACTATAAACCCAAAGGGAATTGTCCATGCTGTATTTATTACTTTGAAGTATATAATAAATGGGACACATTTATGAATTATTTTTGTTGAAAGAGTATGTTGTTATGCACAAGAATGACAGTTCACTTTTACAAAAATGCTTGGTGGGAAATTTTTCATCAGAAACTTTTTCTGATAGTAAGGGGTACACTGCCCTTTTTGCAGTGATTTTCAATGAACAGTGGGAAAGTCTCTCACATCATTTTGCCAGTGGTTACATGACGATAGTTGGACTAAAGTTCTTTACGCCCACCAAAAAATTTAAAATTTGGGGCCCACTTTCAATCACTCATTTGGGGAAATTTGCTTGTCCACTTTTAAGTACTTTTTGTAAGTCCACTTTGAAGCAATCATTGCACATGCAGGGTTTAACAGAAAATTTCAAAGTTTACCCCAAAAAAGCACTCCAAATAGGTTGCTTTTTGCTGGACCTTGGGGGTTTTTAAATTTTAGGTTTTCTTATTTTTGGCGGGGTTGGTTGGTCAGTCCCACCCTGAACTTGATTAGAGCCTTTCAAACTAGAATACACTCATCATGTTTTTTCTTAAATGTAATCTTGTAGACAGATTATATTATACAGTCAAGTCACATTATTATGACCACCTAATATCCAGAGTAGCCACCATGTGCAGCACAGACAGCAGCTAGGTGGACTGGGAGTGACTCAAAGTCTTGGTTAGTTGTCACAGGTATCAGGAGTCATGCTGACTGCATCTCACAGCTGCTGGAGGGTGTGTGGAAGAGAATCCATAAAGCAACGATAATCGAGGTGGTCCCACCGATGCTCAAGTGGGTTCAAGTCTGGGTAATTAGGGGGCCAGGGTATCACTTAGAGTTTTGGTTATGCTCTTCTAACCTAATGTTTAACATTTCTAGTCATGTAATACATTGCATTGTCTTGCTGGAAGATGGCATTTGCCCTAGCATCTATGGATGTATGTGAGCTGAAGGGATGGATTCATACTTCAGTTGCTGGTGAGTGCCTTCCACATGGATAAAAGGGCTCAGGGAATGCCACAAAAACATTCCTCAGATCATAACGCTGCCACCACCAGCTTATGTCCTTCAAGCAATGGTTGCACAGCGTTTGTTCTATGATGTTTCTCACCTGACTCTCCATAATCCATCCATTCAAAGGAAAAAATGTAAGTCATTGGAACAGGTAAATGGTAGAGATCAAATTCCAATACTGTAGTGAAAATGTAAGCCTTTTCTGCTCATGTAACTTCGTTAGCAGAGGTGCAGTGAAAATCTGTCTGCTTTGGAGCTCCATATGTATTAGGGCTTACTCAACTGTTATTTGAGACGTCTGGTAGTCGCTTTGTTCATTTTGGTGATGAGCTGCACCACTATAGCTTGATAGTCTCCCATCACACACCCTTGTAGCTGACATTTATCTGTCACATCAGAGACACATGGTGCTCTACAGTTTCCACATAGCTTATTCACAGTGGGGTGATGTGTCCATTTACGATACACTGTTACCACAACTGCAGGCGGGCGGATCACAAACTGCGCAGTTTCAGAAATCCTGACTTCCTTGACCCAAAAGCAAATAATCATCCCTTTTTGCAACGTAATAAGTCGGTCCTTGTACACGACCGTTACAAGGGATACGTGCACAAAGCCTATCACACACCTTATATACCAACCAAGCCAGTTCATAACACATAAACTCCTTCATCAGCTACACGCTGCAAAAATTGAAATTGGGAAGTGGTCATAATAATGTGACCCGGCTGTGTATATAGGACAGTATTATAAATTTTACTGTTCATTATTGTTGAGAAGTGACTGTTAAAAGAGTGTTCCTACATTTCAAAATGCTCATTCGCCTACTTGCACCTACATCCCTGACCCCCGGTCTTGGTCTCACTGTAGCTGCAGTGAACAGAGAAGTGGCTATGAATGTACAGCTGAGGGTAATTAATTGTATCCTGTTGTTTAAATGTTATGGCTGATCGGTGGATCTCTAGATAAGCTTAGTTGTTATAGCAACTTTAGTGCAACTCACTGTAAAATTCAAGTTAAACATAAAATTGCTCAAAGGGAACATCTGAAAGAGATCTGTTTTACATCCCAAAATACATCTCCTCATTGGTTTATGTCCATGTAAAAAAAATCAGTCAGTATAATTTTATTTAGCACTACACTGTTTGCACTTTTACAGACTTTATCTCTATATCCGGGGTGTCAAACTCGTTTTCACCAGGGGCCACATCAGCCTCACGGCGTACCTTAAAGGGCCAACATAATTTTAGAACTGTGTAAATGGAACTTCTCCTTAACTGTTACTTTGTCAGTATTGCTTTTTTAATTAGCCCTTTTAGGGAAACCAGGAAGAATATATTGCCCCCCCCCCCCCCATAGGTAGATAGGTACATATGACCCTTGTATGTAGATTAGTGGGTATAAAGCCCCCTGTATATGATAGTTATATCTACCCATGTGGGTAGCTAGGTACTTTTGCCCCCTGTAGCCAGATAGTAATTTTGTCCCCTGTAGCCAGGTAGTACTATGCCTCCTACAACCAGGAAGTTGCCCCATGTAGCCAGGTAATATGCCCTCTGCAGCTAGGTAGTAGGCTCCTGTAGCCAGATAACTGCCCCTGTAGCCAGGTAGATGCCCCATATAGCCCCCCGAAGCAGTAGATGCCACAATAGCCCCCAGTAGCAAGTTAGATGCCCCATATAGCCCCCGTAGCAGTTAGATGCCCCTAGTCCCCTATGCCAGGTAGATGCCCCAAATAGTCCCCTGTAGCCAGGTAGATGCCCCATATAGTTCTCCAGTAGCCAAGTAGTTGCCCCATATATCCCCCCAGTAGCCAGTTAGATGCCCCATAGTCCCTTGTAGCCAGGTAGATGCCCCATATAGCTCTCCAGTAGCCAAGTCGATGCCGCATATATCCCCCCAGTAGCCAGGTAGAGTCTAGATTTTACACCCTAACAGTAGAGGACTTCATTTATTTCTTGGATAAAGTGGAACTGATTCTTCATGAAATGTTAAAAACCAGCTCTAGTCTTCATCACTTAGGATCAGATGCTGGTTTATGTGTTCAATAGAAAACCACTGTTTATATTTCATGTCCTCTTCCCCCTATGAGTCACATCACTCTTTACATTTTTCTCTTTAGCAGAAGTAATGTCCCTTACCTACTAGCACTATACTACAGTAGCTGTGCCCCTTACCAGAAATCTAGATCAATCTGCTGCCTCAGACTCTGCTTCTTTGTTGTCCTGTGGCTGATAGCAAAGGCAGGCTCCCCGAACACACCGGGAAGAGCCTGCGATGATAGACCTGCCCCTACTTCCTGCCACCCGCTTGGTGTCTGTTACTAAAGATGGACTTTGTATGACAAAAGACAGATAGATTAGCTGGAAGGGACACACCTAGTGGCAGGGATAGTTTTTAGTGGGACATCTGCTAAAATATTTAGTGAATTTCACTTTGGCTACTGCTCATATATAAAAGTCAGTGATCATATAAGACATTTAAAACGTGTCACAGACTAGTAAATAACCATTTATAAAGAATGACACCTTTACAAAAGCCATTTACTATTTCTTAGATAACAAACCAAATTAATCTGTTTATCAGTTTGTGAAATGGTTACATTGTTTATTACAATACATACATTTAAGTAAAGTAAAAGGATGTTCTCACCATGCTGTTTTACAGAGCCTGCTGGTCACAGCTAGCATCAGGCTCACTACAGCAGTGTTTGGCATATCAGCTCTGCTATTCCTAGCTGAGCCTGTTAGAGTGACACTGGTGATAGAGGGATTTAAACAGCAGTGCAGAAGGCTACAGAGCTCTAAAGGGTTAAAGCGGTTGTCTGACCATGCTGTTTCAAACCCAAAAGCAACTTTCATTCATGCATCCTGTGTTTCCTAGGTCAGTATGTGGGTGATTCTATGGCAGTGATTAGCATATCAGCTCTGTATTTAAAGGTATGCTAACTATTCTGACATGAGAGCAGGAGATGTTTAAACTAAGTCCAGAGAAGGGTCCAGAGCTAAAGTAAACGTTGTAATTAGTCTCCTTTGTTTGTAAAATCAGATAACACTCAAGCCCTGTAGCTGCTTGCAGTTCTGTGTGTGACCTGTGTGATGATGTCATCCCTGCTATCAGATATGACAAACAGCAGGGGAGAGCAGGACGGAGCAGGACGGTAACCTAGAGAAACCTAAGTGCACTTAGAGCTGATAAAATCACTTTATCCATACATGCAACTCTCCCGTTTTGGGGGGGGGTCCCCTTTTGGGGGCCCCCCCCCCCCCCGGGGGATTGGGATTCCCCGCCGCCGCAGGGGGCGGGGGTCCTTTTAAAAAGGCCCCGGGTGCCGGGGTTTGCGCTGGTGCGTACTCTGCGCCGCCGGTCCATCACAGGCGGGTGAAGGGCCACGGGTCGTCACCGCCCTGTCTCGCTGGCAGGGAGGGGCAGGAGGGATCGCTCCCCCTGCCTCCCCCCCGTATGTCCGGCGCCGCTGTGGGCTACAACATGTCGGTCACAGAGAAGTGACGCGCCCCTGAACTCACTTCCCTGTACGCTGGGGATCGGTGGAGTGGGCCCCTTGCGGAGCCCGGTCAGGTAAAGGGGTTTTATTATTTTATTTTTATTAGTTTTTGGGGGGACTGTCTGGCTCAATGGGGGGGACTGGTACAATGGGGGGTCTACCTACTACAATGGGGGGAATACCCCGGCAACAGAGGGGGGACTACCCGGCAACAAAGGGGGGGCCCACCCGGCTAACATGGGGGGGGAACCGGGAACAGGGGGCACTATGGCTAAAATTGGGGGGACTAACCCCGGCTACAATGGGGGGGCACTACCTGGCTACAATGGGGGGCCTACCTGGCACAGTGGGGGGCATACCCGGCAAACAATGGAGGCATATGGCAAAATGGGCACTACCTGCTCAATGGGGGGCACAAACCCGGCTTGGGGGGCACTCTTGCAAAAAGGGGGCCTCCCGTACTAAAGGGGGCACACCGGCAACAATGGGGGGGGTTTCCTGGCAACAATGGGGCACTACCTGGCTAACAAGGAGGCAAATACGTGGCTAACAATGGGGGACTATCGGGTAAATGGGGGAACACCTGGTACAATGGGGGGGGACTACTGGCTACAATGGGGGGGCTTTCCTTGGGTACAATGGGGGCAACCCGGCAACCCCAAAGGAGGCATAAATGGCTACCAAAGGGGGCACTACCTGGTATAAAAAGGGGTACTACCCCGGTTACAATGGGGGCACCTGGGACAATGGGGGGTCACCGGAAAATGGGGCACTACCCGGTAACAAAGGGGCAAAAGGGGGAAATACCTGGCTAACGTGGGGGGAAAACCTGGGGTAACAATGTAGTGCAAGAGGAAGTGACGGCGGCTTGAACTCACTTCCCCCGTGACGCTGAGGAATCGGCGGGTGGCCCTTGAGGGCCTGGTCGGAAGTGGATTTTTTTATTTTATTTTTTTTAGTTTTTGGGGGGGCAATGTCTGGTACAAAGGGGGGCTACCGGCTACATGGGGGGTCTACCCCTACAAAAGGGGGCAATACCTTCAACAAGGGGGCACTACCTGGCTAACAATGGGGGGCATCTGGTAACAAAGGGGGGGACACCGGCAACAGAGAGGCATACTGGCTAACAATGGGGGCATACCGGTACAATGGGGGGACTTCCTGGCTTTCAATGGGGTGCACTCCTGGCTACAAGGGGGGACTACCCGGAAACAATGGAGGCACTACCTGGTCTAAAAGGGGGCATACCTGGGAAAAAATGGGGGGGTTTCCTGGAACAATGGGGGACTCCCCGGGAAAAAAGGAGGCATACGTGGTAACAAGGGGGGGCTATCTGGGTAACGTGGGGGGCACACCTGGTAACAAGGGGGGGCATACTGGCTACAGGGGGGGCCAACCTGGCTAAATTTGGGGGAACTACCTGGGTACAATGGGGGGCACTACTGGCTACAAAAGGGGGGCATACCGGTCAATGGGGGGCCCACCTGGGGAACAAGGGGGCACTACCTGGCTACCAAGGGGGGACTAACCCGGTCTAAAGGGGGGGGCTACCTGGGTTCAAGGGGGGCCAAACCCGGCTACAATGGGGGGGCCCACCTGGCTACAATGGGGGGCACTCCCGGCGAACAATGGGGGCATGGGGGCATACTGGCTAACGTGGGGCAATGGTAACAATGGGGGCACACCTGGTAAAAAATGGGGGCACTACCTGGCTAACAATGGGGGCACTACTGGTACAAGGGGGATACCTGGGAAAAAATGGGGGCATCTACCTGGCAACGAGGGGGGATACCTGCAAATCAATGGGGCATCTATGGCAACAGAGGGGGCATACCTGGCAAACATGGGGCATTACCGGAAAAAAAGGGGGGACTACTGGCCAACAGAGGGGGAACTACCTGCAAACAATGGGGGAAATACCCGGCAAAAAAATGGGGGATACCGGAACAATGGAGGCACTACGGTAAAAATGGGGGGCCTACTGGCTAACAATGGGGGGCACTACCTGGCAACAGAGAGGGGACTACCCGGCTAACAATGGGGGCATACCTGGGTACAATGGGGGGGGCATACTGGCTACAATGGGGGGGACCCCTGGTACAATGGGGGCACTCCTGGCAAAAGGGGGGCACTACTGGTACTAAAGGGGCACTACCCGGCAACAAAAGGGGGTCTACCCGGGAACAATGGAGGCACTACCGGCTAACAATGGGGGATACTGGCTAACAATGGGGGCACTATCTGGTAACGAGGGGGCCTACCTGGCTAAAAATGGGGGCACTCCTGGCTACAATGGGGGGGCAATACCTGGCTACAAAGGGGGGGGAAATCCCGGTAAAAATGGGGGGCACTACCTGGTACAATGGGGGCCACTGGGAACAAAGGAGGCATACTGGCTCTAATGGGGGGGGACTACCTGGCTATAAAGGGGTACTACCCCCGGGTTTCAATGGGGCACTACCTGGTAAATGGGGGTCTACCTGGCAACAATGGAGGCCAAACCCGGGTAAAAATGGGGCAATGGGGGCACTACCCCGGCTAACGATGGGGGGGCACTACCCGGCAAACAATGGGGGGGACTACTTTTAACAATGGGGGCACTCCCGGCTAACAATGGGGGCCCCACCTGGCTACATGGGGGGCATACCTGGCAAAAAATGGGGGGATCTACCTGGCAAAAAGGGGGGCAAATACCTGAAATCAAAGGGGGCATCTACCCGGCCCCAAAAGAGGGGGGCACTACCTGGCAAAAAATGGGGGGATTACTGGGAAACAATGGGGCACTAAATGGCCCAAAAAGGGGGCATACCCCGGGAAACAAAAAGGGGAAAAATACCTGGCAAACAATGGGGGCACTACCTAGAAACAAAGGGGGGGATTACCTGGCTACAAAATGGGGTCTACCTGGCTACGGAGGGGATTATTGGGTAAAGGGGGGATTCCTGCCTTAAGGGGCAACCTGGGTTTTGGGGGGGTACTACCTGGTATAAGGGATTACCCGGCTTTTTCCCAAAACCCTTATGAGTTTGGTGGGGGTTGGTGTGGCTTTTTTAAGGGGGGTGGGTTACCCCCAAAATGGGGGGTGGTAGGGAAATTTTTGTCGTATCGTGCCGCCCCCTGATTCTCCTGCTTTTTCTTTTAAAAAATTGGGAACTTGCTTTTATCTCCCCAACCCAAAGAAAAGTAAACAAAACAATGTTTTGGAAAACGTCTTCATTTTTTGTCTCTACTTTTGAAAGATAATAATCTTTATTTAAGCGCCAACAAAATTTGCAGTAATTTACAATTTTTTTGGGGGGTAAAATCAGACAAAATGACAGACATTACACAAAAAAATGTATTGCGATGAACAATGCCCATAGGTTTTTTGGGGAAAAAAAAAAGGGTTTTAACCAAAAAACCGTTTCATACATGTGGGCCCCAAAGGGATGAGGGCTTTGCTGCTTAATTTATTTTGGTTATGATGAGTGAAGGGGGAAAGGGCTAAGTTTACAATTTCCCGCCAAGTTTAAAAAATAGGGGGTGGTTTTAAAAAAAAAATACTAAAAATTGGATGAACCCTGCCACCCGAAAGTTCTCTTATTAAAAAGATAAAATAATCTTTGTGTGAACAACCCCTTTAAAGTTTGTCAGTAAGAAAAAAAAAGCTCTTGTGCTGCAAAAAGAACAGGCTGAAGTCAAGGAAATTAGATCTGCTCTAACTCTGGAATAAAGCATAATCAGAACGTCAATGTATTTGGTAATAGTCTTTTTTTACCTTTGTTCACATGTTCAAAGCTTCAATGTAGTGAGAACACCCCTCTCCTAAATGCAGAACAGTAAGTGAGTAACTATTTGTGACTGAGACATAAAAGCCCCTGAAGACAACCATTATAACCAATGAAAGTCAAATGAATGGTGAAAATGAAAAAAAGGTGTTAGTGTCCAAATCATCCCGCAGCTCCCGCACATACTCACTTCATACAAAACAAGTTTAAATTTAAATCACTTCACTGACAATAAAAAAAAATATTAAAAATAGCAAGGGGTTGGGAGAAAGTTTATACATGGATTGAATATCTTCCTATTTGTGAAATACTAAACCTAGAAATGACTGATAGCTAGGAGCTAAGATCTCAAAAAGAAATCTTGTTGCCTTATATTCAAAGGCATAACATTAGCAAACAGCTCATTTCCTCTTTAACTATTTTGACCTTTGACATTTTGAGCTTCAAAAACTAAACATCAGAGGAAGTAAAATCCAGTTTTAGAAACAAGCAACAAGCAAAAGCCATACAATGTTGAATGGATAGCTGAAACAAAACAATGGGTACCACTGCAAACAAATATGGCTCAAGAAGGAAATATCACATTTTAGACTCTTACTAGCTGCCGATTTAACGTGTCTTAGGACTTGGCTTAGAATACAGAAATACCAGAATGCAAGAAACCTATTGGAATAGTTGAATATTGCAATTCCCTGACAGCAAGCAGATGTATTTAAGAGACTTAAGAACTGAGATGCAAAGTATTTAGATTTCCCATTTAAGCAATCTGTAACATCTACATAAACAAGTTCCATACATTAGGGAAAAGATGTTTCAAATTTAAAGTAATATATTCTATTAGCACAAGGCTATTAGAAAAAGCAATTAGAATACAATGTAGATAATAAATAAACTGTAAGAAAATTACAGTTTTATACCTAAGGCTTTTAATGTATTAACTGCAACATTACCAGAAATGTAGCATTAAATATTTCTACATTACTTTAACCTCTTAATCTAATTAATTTTTATATACAAAAAGTTTATTTTTGCATAATTATTTTTAACAAAAATCTAGATTTGATAGGTTAGCTCTGCTAGATGCTTTACCATAGAGTATAATTATAATTTAAGTGCTGAAAAAACTTTACTATTAATTAAGGTAGCGTTAGTTAGTATTATTGTACAGCAACATTTAAATTTGCTGAGTTTTTACGTTATCTTAGCTCACACACATACAAACTCCAAAAATATAATTCTTGTGAAAGTGACTCTTGTGTATAATAGGAACACTACTATGTAACCATGGACCGTTGAGGACAGAAGCCTAACACCAACTAAGTATCATCTGGGTACAGCATTCCAGAATATGTCAGTGCTATGTCATAACACATTATATACTAGAATATAATAAATTAATTGCAGTTGTTACAGTGTAGCACAAATAAGTGCCACAAACAACAAGGAAGCAGGAATGAGACCTAGTTGACATTCTTCAATATTATATATGTAAAAACTAAGATAATGCCACTGCTTTTCAATAACTCCATGACTCATCAATAAGACATGTTTGCAGTAATGAGTATTAATTTTGGATAAGTAAAGCAAAGGCTTACCTTTCTTGTAGGCCCACAGGTTTCATCTTAAATGGGGAGGGTCCTGCAGAAACTGGAAGTTTAAGCTCAAAGGTGCCTGAGCACTGTGGGTCCACAACAACATTCACAGCTTTGGGGATATGTTCAGGATGAACCATACTGCTCGAACACTTTGCCTCAGACTGTGTAGGCTGAACCGACAGTGGGGACAGGTGTATCTCTTGTTTTTTTTTGTCTTGGTTCAATGAAAACTGGATCTTTTCTTTTAATCTGTATAGTACCTACAGAGATAGAAACTAAAGACTATCAACAATTTTCTCCTCCTACTGTATAAACAAAGCAGAGCAAACACACAAAAAACCAAAGCCGTGCATTCAGAAAAAGCTTCATAATTTGTGATGTGGGAGGTTTGTTTTCTTCATTGTAGGGTTTAATTTATTGTTGCTGTTTTTTAAAAAAAATGAAACATGGCCATAAGTTGGTGCAGAGAAAAAATTATTAAACAGAAAAGATATATAACAAGAACATAATATTTATGCTAGCAAGTACCTAAACTATTATTCTATGTTTAGCCACTGCATTGCCACTTACATCTTGCGCCCCCATAAAAAACAATACACTTGTAATGTACTACATAATGTTATGACATGTGTTTCCAAATATAACCACCTGAGGTGTCTGATCATATAGCTACAGTAAGTACGGAAAGTATTCAGACTCCTTTAAATTTTTCACTCTTTGTTTCATTGCAGCCATTTGGTAAGATCAAAAAAAGTAAATTTTTTTGCTCATTAACATACACTCTGCACCCCATCTTGATATATAAAAAAAACAGAACTGTAGATATTTTGCAAATTTATTAAAACAAGAAAAACTGAAATATAACATGGTCATAAGTATTCAGAACCTTTGCTGTGACACTCATATTTAAATCACATGCTGTCCATTCCCTTCTGATCCTCCTAGAGATGGTTCCACTCCTTCATTGGAGTCCAGCTGTGTTTAATTAAACTGATTAGGAACACACCTGTCTATATAAGACCTCACAGCTCACAGTGCATGTCAGAGCACATGAGAATCATGAGGTCTAAGGAACTGCCCAAGGAGGTCAAACACAGAATTGTGGCATGGCACAGATCTGGCCAAGGTTACAAAAGACTTTCTACAGCACTCAAGGTTCCTAAGAGCACAGTGGCCTCCATAATCCTTAAATGGAAGAAGTTTGGGACGACCAAAACTCTTCCTCGACCTGGCCGTCAAGCCAAACTAAGCAATCGTGGGAGAAGAGCCTTGGTTAGAAAGGTAAAGAAGATCCCAAAAATCACTGTGGCTGAGCTCCAGAGATGCAGTAGGGAGATGGGAGAAAGTTCCACAAAGTTAACTATCACTGCAGCCCTCCACCAGTCGGGGCTTTATGGCAGAGTGTGCTGACAGAAGCCTCTCCTCAGTGCAAGACATATGAAAGCCTGCATACAGTTTGCAAAAAAACTCCTATACTATGAGGAATTAGATTCTCTTGTATGATGAGACTTAGATTTAACTTTTTGGTGTTAATTCAAAGCTATATGTTTGGAGAAAACAAGGCTCTGCTCTTCACGTAGACAATACAATCCCAACAGTGAAAGATGGTGGTGGCAGCATCATGCTATGGGGGTGTTTTTCAGCTGTAGGGACAGGACAACTGGTTGCAATTGAAGAAAAGATGAATGCGGCCAAGTACAGAGATATCCTGGATGAAAACCTCTTCCAGATTGCTCTGGGCAGGATGTTCATCTTCCAACAAGACAATGACTCTAAGCACACAGCGAAACAAAGCAGTGGCTTCAGAACAACTCTGTGACCATTCTTAACTGCCCCAGCCAGAGCCGTGACCTAAACCCAATAGAGCATCGCTGGAGAGACTTAAAAATGTCTGTCCACCAACGTTCACCATCCAACCTGAGGGAACTGGAGAGGATCTGCAAGGAGGAATGGCAGAGGATCCCCAAATCCAGGTGTCAAAAACTTGTTGCATCATGCCTCATTGCTGTACTAGCTCAAAAGGGTGCTTCTACTCAATACTGAGCAAAGGGTCTGAATACTTATGACTAGAGATGGGCGAATCGATTCTAACGAAGTGGAATTCGTTTAAAATTTCAGGAAAACTTCGATTCTGAACGAAGTCGAAGTTTGGGGTGATTCGTGGGAACGAAGCGTGTTTTTAATTGTTAAAATGGCTGCAAGCACATGGCGTTACATGGGTCAATGAAGTCTGGAAGGAAGAAAGGAGGACCCTCAATGACATGTGCAGAGATGAAGCCAATCAGAGACCGGCGGGATTCTGTGACGTCATCGCACTATATAAGTCCGGATACGACGCTGGCAGTTCACACTCCTCTCTCTGTGCCGTGTTGTAGCTGATACAGCTCCAGTAGCTGAGATCTCACACAAAAAAATAACTTTTATACAGCGATTTTTGGGGGAGTGTCACAGCTTTTCTCAGAGACTGCTTCTCTTCCGTTCTAATTTTGATTTTGTGGGGTATTGGAATTGAAGTCCAGTGTGCGTCCAATTCAGCTGCATATACATTTTAATGCTATCTGCTCAGTTCTGGAGCACATTGAATATCCAAGGGTTATCTAAGCCTGTTTTTGCTGTTGTATTCAGTTAAAAAAACAGCGTTTTTACAATCCACATACCAGTTAATTTTTGGCTGCTCATTTCTTTTGCGCAATTTATATCCAAGGGTTAATTAAGCATGTTTGTGCTATTGTAGTCAGTAAAAGAAACGGTGCTTTTCAATGCCAAAAAAGAAATTTTTCCTAGTGATTCCTATAGCATAATTTATACCCGAAGGTTAATTAAGCGTATTTCTGCTTTTGTAGTCAGTAAAATAAACAGTGTTTTTCAACGCCAATGATGACATTTTTCCTGTTGATTCCTGTAGCATAATTTATATCCAAAGGTTAATTAAGCGTGTTTCTGCTTTTGTGTTCAGTAAAAGAAACGGCATTTTAACATGCCAAACACCAGTTAGTTTTTGGCTGCTCATTTCTTTTGTGCAATTTATATCCAAGGGTTAATTAAGCATGTTTGTGCTATTGTAGTCAGTAAAAGAAACGGTGTTTTTCAACACCAAAGAAGAAATTTTTCCTGTAGCATAATTTATATCCGGAGGTTAATTAATCGTGTTTTTGCATTTGTGTTCAGTAAAAGAAACGGCGTTTTAACATGCCACATACCAGTTAATTTTTGGCTGCTCATTTCTTTTGCGCAGTTTATATCCAAGGGTTATCCAACCCTGTTAGTGGGTTCATTTGGAGTCAAATACAGGGTGTGTATTTATCATATACAGATATGTTCATTAAACAGTGTCTGTACATTTAAAAAAAAACAGTATGTCAGACAGAGAGGTGGCAGGCTCTTCACATGCGAGTGGCAGTGGCACAATCATTCCTGGAGCAGGCACAGGTCGCAGTACAGTAGGGGACATCGCAGCAGGGGTCACTCAGTGAGGCCATAACTGCCGGTGTCATCTAGCGGCCGTGTGTTGACCAGCAACCCAAGGGTTCTTGATTGGTTGACTAGGTTATCCACTTCCTCCCAGATGACATCTGACAACCCCAGCAAAGAGTCAGTAGGAATGTCAGACACATCCCTTAGTTGGCATGGTCCGGGAGCGGGTCAGCGGCCCTCATCTGTCCTCAACCCGCCTCTGTCCCATCTGGTTCCCTCAGCCAGAGATCTACTATGTGGTCTGGGCTCAGCGCCACTATATAGCGAGGATGAACAATTTTAGGAGGACAGTCAGCAGCTACTTGGCAGCGAAGAAATGGGGCCAATATACCCTGCTTCTTGCAGTAGGTGGCAAAGTATAGATGTGGAGAGTGGCATGGGAGGTCATGTTGTGAGGGGTCAGCCTCTGCATACCAAGACCGTTGAGGATGACAGCAGTGAAGATCAAACAATAATCGATGATCCAATTTCAAAGAGATTCAGTGGCACCACTTCACAATGAGAGGTTTATCTGCAGTCATGAGACTTCAGGGAGTTACTAGTTAAAGACGCCAAACACTTCCATCTGGAGTAGTGGTGCTCAAGCCCCAAGAAAGAGAAAGTCCATTCAATAAGTCCTTTACATAGAAATGATAGGGCGGCACTCACCAGTCTTCTCCTTTAATACTTTATTAGATATAAAACTTACATTGGGATGCAGACACTTGGCCAAGTGTTTGCATCCCGATGTAAGTTTTATATCTAATAAAGTATTAAAGGAGAAGACTGGTGAGTGCCGCCCTATCATTTCTATGTAAAGAAATAATCGATGATGATGTAGCCGACCGCACTTGGGAGCCGGGTGAAGCTTCATCATTGTCAGGAGAAGAGGGCGTCAGCTTGCGCGTCAGGCAGCGGCGCAGCCAGCAAGTGGGTAGTGTGGCCGTGAGTCAGCAGGGTAGCAGCAGTGCGAGGTCGGGAGCCAAGTGGCCACGGGGTAGAAAACCCGCTTCGCAGGTCCAAGAAAGTAGCGACACAGGGGCTCAGCGAGGCAGCGGCGGTAGTAGGCACTCAGTGCAGAGCGTTGGCGGTAAAAAAAAGCTACTCAGCGGTGTGGCAGTTCTTTGCTAAGACACCGGAGGAGCCAAAGCATGGTCAGGGAGCTAACATTGGCACCATGGCCCTGCGTCAACACATGCAGCGTCACCATCCCGTGGCCTGGAAAAAAGTGGCTCAGATGTGGTGGTCCATCCTGCCACCGCAGCAGCAGCAGCAGCAGCGCCCAGTGGCATGCATGCCATTGCAGTCAGTCAAGGCTCCACCACCTCTGCAGAAGGGAGCTGTTTCTCTTTGCCATCATCTCCCGGTCCAGATGCTCCTGCGCCTTGCTACTCATGGTGCCAGCAGTCGTTCAACGAGGCGATTGCCAATAGAAAACAGTATGCGTCCAACCATCCTAAGGTGCAGAAGCTGACCATGCTCCTGTCCAAGTTGTTGGTACTGCAGTCCCTCCCTTTCCAAATGGTGGACTCTGCACTGTTCAGAGAACTAATGGCTTGTGCCGAGCCGAGGTGGAGAGTTCCAAGCCGCAATTTATTTTCCAAAAACACAGTACCTGCTCTTCACAAATATGTAGAACAGAAGGTGGGCCAGTCCTTGAGCTTATCGGTTTGTTCCAAGGTGCACGGCAGCGCGGACGTGTGGAGCTGTAACTACGGTCAGGGCCAGTACATGTCCTTTACGGCCCACTGAGTGAATGTGCTTCCTGCCCAGCCACACCAACAACTTGGACAGGAGATGCCGCTTTCTCCTCCATGTTGTCAAACTGCTGCTCCTGCGCCAATGTCCTCCTCCTCCACCACTACCACCACCATCTCAGCCTCCACAAGTGCTGCTCCATCATACCACATGTGTAGGGCACAGTGGTGTCACGCAGTTCTACACCTGGCTTGCCTCGGGAGCGAAGTCACACAGGGGAGGAACTGCTTTGCGTCATGCAGCAAGAAATCGATGTGTGGCTTTTTCCGTGGAAACTGCAAATCGGAACCATGGTAACAGACAATGGGAGGAACATGGTGTCGGCGCTGCACCGAGGAGGGATGGTCCATGCGCCCTGCATGGCGCACGTGTTCAATCTGGTTGTGAAAAGGTTCCTGAAGTCTTCTACCGATCTTCAGAAGATTCTGAAAATGGCCAGGAAACTGTGCATGCACTTCATCCATTCCTACAAAGCCAGGCACACCCTCCTCGAGTTGCAGCGGCAGAACGGCCTCCCCCAACACATGCTGATATGCAATGTTTCCACCCGTTGGAATTCCAGCCTGCACATGTTGGACCGACTGTATGAACAGAGAAAGGCCATTAACGATTTTTTGATGATCCAGGCAAACAGGAGTACTCCCCCTGTGTAACTTGATGTCAGCCAGGGGTAGCTCATGCGTGAAAACCTGCCGTTTGCTGGGGCCCATTTGAGTAGGCAAAGTTATTTTCAGTCGCCAGGACTACGGATGAATAAACATCATTCCACTGCTTCATGTCCTGGATCAGATGCTGAAAAATCTGTCTGGGCAGGGGACTGGAGATGTGGCGACTACATCTCGTTGCCACATGACATGATTTCGGGTGGAACTGAACTGGAGGAGGAGGAGGACATTGGAGCACAAGCATTGTCTGGTGAAATGAGAGGTTTTTCTACCAAAGTGACAGGAGAGGAGGAGGAGGAGCAGGTGGAGGAGTATGGTAGATGGAGATGAAGAAGACGAGACAGATGACCCGCAAGCACCGTGGCAGTATACAGTGGAGATGGAGGCAGGGAGTCCCTCAGCATCACTTGTGCAGATGGCCCGCAGCATGCTGATTTGCCTGGCTAGTGAAAGCCGAATAGTCACCATCGGGCAGAGGGATGACTTCTGGCTCTCCACCCTATTGGACCCTCGCTACTGGTCCAAAATAGGAGCCTTATTCCCAGCTGCTGAGTGGGAGGACAAACTCAAATACTATAGAGAAATCCTCCATAGTCAGTTGGCCGCTGCCTATGTGTGGCATCGTCCATCCTCTGACAGGTCTGACCGGGGGGGTTCCTCAGCGCTCACATACTACTGCCACGGCCGCGTGGAAGGTGGGGGGGGGTAGGAGCAGTAGCAGCACCATCAGCAGCAATCTAAGTCTGGAGTCGCTGATGAGCAGCTTCCTTCACCCTCCTAGTGAGGAGGACACTCGCCAGCAGCAGCAGCAGGACCTTGAGCAGACCCTGAACTAACAGGTTGTGGCCTACTTGGACAGCACTCTGTCACCCCAGTTAGAAGATCTGGACTACTGGGCAGCCAAACTGGATCTGTGGCCGCAACTTGCCGAGTTTGCAGTGGAGAAGCTGTCCTGCCCGGACAGTAGATTGGCATCAGAGCGGGTGTTCAGTGCGGCGGGGGCCAGCGTTACCCCCCGGAGAACCCGCTTGTCCACGGGAAATGTGGAACGACTGACCTTTGTCAAGATGAATCAGGCGTGGATTTGGCCAGGATTTCCCACACACCAATGCCCTTTGGCGTCAGATTACATCACCATGACGACTCACCCAAAACTTTGAGAAATGAGTCTGGGTTCAAATTACCTGCCTCAGCCACTATTCTGATGCTGCCATCCGCCTGATGCCACACATCTGCTGCCAGTTTCTCCATCCGCCTACCACCATCTTTACCAGGGACTGGTATTGCCACCCACCTCCACACTCTGTCATTGTGCCACTGTCTGACCTCATGCTGCTGCTGTGGCTGCTGCTGTGACCTACACACTCTGTCATTGTGCCACTCTATGACCTCATGCTGCTGCTATTGCTGGTGCCGTGACCTCTGCACTGTGTCATTGTGCCAATCTCTGACCTCATGTTGCTGCTGTTGCTGGTGCCGTGCCCTCCACACCCTTTCATTGTGCCACTCTGTGACCTCATGCTGCTGCTGATGCTGCTGCCGTCACCTACACACCCTGTCATTGTGCCACTCTGTGGCCTACTCCTGTTTTTGCCACCTCCAGAATGTCATTGTGCCACTCTATGACCTCATGCTGCTGCTGTTGTGGCTGCTGCCGTGACCTACACACTGTGTCATTGTATCACTCTCTGACCTCATGCTGCTGCTGCCGCTGATGCTGCCACCACCTCCACACTCTGTCATTGTGCCACTGTCTGACTTCATGCTGCTGCTGTGGAAGCTGCCGTAACCTCCACACTGTCATTGTGCCACTCTGTGGCCTACTCCTGTTTTTGCCACCTCCAGAATTTGTCATTGTGCCACTCTCTGACCTTATGCTGCTGCTGTTGATGCCGTCACCTCCACACTGTCATTGTGCCACTTTGTGGGCTCCTGATGTTGCTGCCACCTCCAGAATTTGTCATTGTGCCAGTCTGTGGCCTACTCATGCTGCTGCCAAGTGACCGCTGTCTCACTGGAACACCCTGTGGTTTCCTAATGTTTCCACCCTCCACCATTCTATGACGTTGCCACTATGTTTGGTTTTCCCCTGTCAGAGGAATGGGAAGGATCAGGATTGTCTAGCCAAATGCAGGAGTGGATACAGAACACAAAAGACATGCAAATATCCCATTTACTGGTTATCTCTGTTTTGGATCAAATGCTGTTTGTTTTTGGCCTTAGCAATACTGATGGATTATTGACCGATTGAAAGAGGACACTGACGGATGAAAGGAAGGGCAAAATGATCAGAGACGTCATGGAGTGACCCCTGCTGTGACGTCCCCTTACTGTGTTGAGACCTGTGCTGGCTCCAGTAGCCTACTTCTGTGTTCTTTGACGCTATGGAAGGATCTTCGCCCTCAGCTTGTTTTTTTACAGCTGGCGCTGCCATGACTTTATCAGGCTGCATTTCTGCTTCAGTTTTTTGGTCAGTTTTGCCCCTGTAAGTGCCCAGGGAATTTTAGAGTGAAGCAATTCTAAGAGCGGCGGAAGTCATGTGCGTGTCATACTAAAACTCAACATTGTATGAAGACCAAACCAAGCTCCCTCTGCATATTTAAGCATGGCTCAATGTTCTACAGCACCCTACAGGCTCTGTGCAGCCTGGAAATAGTTGTTTTTTTTAATACAATTGTTTCTGAAGTAATTTGGAACGAAACGGATTTTGTCAGAAAATTCAGTGAAGTCGGCGAACCAAATTTTTGAGAAATTCGCCCATCTCTACTTATGACCATGTAATATTTCAGTTTTTCTTGTTTATAAATTTGCAAAAATATCTACATTTCTGGTTTCTTTCTTTCAAGATGTGTACATTAATGAGCAAAAAAAATTTACTTTTTGTATCTTACCAAATGGCTGCAATCAAACAAAGAGTGAAAAATTTAAAGGGGTCTGAATACTTTCCGTACCCACTGTATATAAATGAGCAATATACACATAGGGCAACATGTCCCATTAGGGCTGCAACATTTTTTGGTGTATTTTGTGCCAAAAAAACTGTTGATACTCTATTCTTTAACCGTAGTACACCAAAACTAGGGGCATTATGCGCCAGACATGACACATTTGAATGAGCCTAAAATTGGCGCATCTAATATGCTAGCAATGATATGCTATGCGCCTACATTATGTTATGTGCCTAGATTAGGCGCATCAATTATACTATGCAAGGTATACCAGATGACAGATTTTTGACAGGTTCTTTCATTCAGGCGCATTATACACTCATTTAATGCGCCTTAAAACTGGCGTGGTGGCACCTCTTTTCTGCAGCCCATAGTGTATAAAAAGCATCTGTTCACTCTAAGGCTGGTTTCGCACTACAGTATTCACTAAGTTGCAGGTATCCATTGGGGTATTAGTCTACCATGCTTTTGAGACGATGGGGAAAGCATATACTGCCGGCAAATAGAGTAAGTATGGTCCACAAACGACTGTCCAAAAAGATAAACATTAACATTTCAAGTTAAGAACGTTGAATGTTTTTAACTTGTAATGTTAATTGATGTTTCTATTTAATGGGAAAGTTTTATTGTGAACCTTACCATGACTTACCATGACTAAGGGCACGTACGTGCCAGAAGTGCGTCGGTGAGCTTTGTGTCTTGGCACTTATTCCCATCATGCCTTATTACTGCTTTTAATGTATCCACGGATGCTGATAAAATAGTTTTTGGATTTTACTTTACTATTTTGCATCTCGCTGTCCCGCATCTTTTTGGACGTTCTTGTATATGTTGCTAGAGCAGGGGACGTAGGATTGGGCAATAAGCTCACTACCCTACAGAACAGGTGAGCTTACTCTCTACATCTACTTTTGATATGCACATACGACTACATTTTCTTTTTTCACCTCTATGGGGCTGCTGTGGCTACGTTTCGGTATCCATCAATGTACCTTTTTTTCCAATACCCTGACGGATACCTGCAATGCAGTGAATACTGTATTGTGAACCCAGACGTAGCATGACCGGTTTCTAATGTGATCTTATTTCTTCTAAATATTTAACAGTTTGTGGAGGTTTGATCTTATAAAATTACACAGTTTTGGCTACTCTCTGTTCACAACAGAATTCTAATTAAGAACAATATGGTCTCACACACTGCTCAGCTTTACACAGAACTTCCATAAAATAGAAAGGAGAGTTGGGGGCCAGTTCCCAAGATAGGGGGATGTCCCAGAAGTGGGACCTGCACCTATCACAATTTAATGGCATACCCTACTGATGTGCCATCAAAGTGTATGAGGGAAACACCCCTTCAAGCACCATGCTTTTTCTACAAACCTTAGAGAATAGTTAATACTTATATTGGCGACACTCAATTTCTAGCTGTCATGATTGTGGTGTCTAAATGAATGAAGAATAGTGCACACCATTCCTTGTATCAATCAGCACCCCCACAACTAGTTTGTGGGGTGCCAATCGGTTACCATGGCAGCTAGAAGTCTAATAAAGACTTTATAGTCACCATGTTAGTGCTTCTGTTACTTCCTGCAGGAAGTAATAGAACTGCCATCTCGGTACACCATTCTGTATTATCCATATAATGCACAAAGGTATGCAAGCAATCTTAGCCCCCTAGTGGTCAAGTACTCTAGGGGGACTGCATGTTAAAGTTAAAAAACTGTTAAAAGTATCAATAATAATAAAAAAAATTAAGAGTTGTAAACAACCCCCTTCTGTCATTTTACAAATGGAAAAAAAACGTACACATAATTTGTATCACTGCCTCCGTAAATGTCCAGTCTATTAAAATATAACATCATTTATACCAAATGAATGTTTTTTTTTAAAGTACTAAAACATAAAGAAAACCTTTTATATTTGGTATCATCAGAATCATACGGACCTGCATAATACAGATAAGACATAATTCATACTGAAGATAAAAATAAATAAAAAAGTTATGCCTCTCGGAAGCAGGACTGGGACAAGGTCTTCTGGTGCCTTAAGCAAATAAGACACATAACGCCCCCCATTGGAAAATTCAATCCACTCCATACCTCCTTGTGCCCCCTTCCTGCCAGGTATGAAGTGGCGCCCTAGGCAGTCGTCTACCTTCGCCTACCCGTAGTCCCGGATCTGCTTGGAAGGCGGAGAGGAAAAAAATGAAGAGTCAAAAAATTATGAGCATGTGGTGGGAAGAGGTTAAACAATCAGATAGCTCCAGATGGTATATATTATCGACTATATTGACATGATGTCCCAGATGTGTTCAACTGGATTCAGGTCTGGAGAACAGGCTGGCCAGTCCATAGCATTAATGCCTTCATCATGCAGGAACTGCTGACACACTTCAGCCACATGAGGCCTAGCATTCTCATGCCTCAGAAGGAACCCAGGGCCCACTGCACCTGCATATGGCTCTGAGGATCTCATCTTGGTACATAATGGCAGTCAGGGTACTTCTGGCTAGCACATGGAGGGCTGTGCGGCTCTCCACAGAAATGCCTCCCCACACCATTACTGACCCACTGCTAAACTGATTATGCTGGAGGATGTTGCAGGCAGCAGAAAATTCTTTACGGCGTCTCCAGACACTGTCACGTCTGTCACATGTGCTCAATGTGAACCTGCTCTAATTTGGGAAGAGCACAGGGTGCCAATGTTGAATTTGCCAATCTTGGTGGTCTCTGGCAAATGCCAATCGCCCTGCACGGTGTTTTGGCTGTAAGTCCAACACCGACTTGTGGATGTTTGGCCCTTATACCATCCTCATGGAGTCTGTTTCTGACAGTTTAAGCAGACACATTGGTATTAGTGGCCTGATGGAGGTCATTTTGCAGGACTGTGGCAATGCTCCTCCTGTTCCTCCTAGCACAAAGAAGGAGGTAGTGGTCCTGCTGCTGGGTTGTTGTCCTCCTGTTGCCCCCTCCACATCTCCTGGTGTACTGGCCTGTCTCCTGGTATCTGTTCCATGCTCTGGACATTGTGCTGATAGACACAGATAACCTTCTTGCTATAGCTCGCATTGATGTGCCATCCTGGATGAGCTGCACTACCTGAGCAACTTCTGTGGGTTGTAGACACTGCTTCATGCTACCTCTAAGGGTAAGAGCAATGACAAAATGCAAAAATGACCAAAACAGCAGTCATAGAGGATGAGAACAGAGAAATGGTCTATGGTCACCACCAGCAGAACCACTCCTTTATAGGTGTTGTTTTCCCAAATTTGTCTTTTTGGGTACAACGGGCAGGGGGGAAATTGATTCAAAATTAGGGGTTTAAATTCAAAAACGGAAAAAGTTTGATTTCACAATGGGTTTGGTAAATTGACTTGGGGTTACATTATGTTTTTTAAAAGTGTTCCTTTTTATATTTTTGAGTTTGTGAAATTTGGAAAGAATAAAAATTATTTTAAATATTTTTACATAACAAAAAAAATTTTTTATCAAATTATTTTTAAAAAAAAAGTCGGGGTTAAAATACCATTGAGGGTTTAAACCAAAATTGTTAAGGGGAATGTCTATCGTCCAATCCCCCTTTTCCCCTTCCCCCCTTTCCCTTTAAAAAACCCAAATATGGAGGAAAAACGGAGTTCAAAACACCCCCCCTGTTCCCCCCACTCCCCCTTACATCCAATTTATCTATCATGATCAATGGCTCCACACTTTCCCCAGTTCCACAAGTCTGCTGGCTTAGGATAACTTTTGTTTTTGCCCTGTTTTATTAAACCGCACATCCAAGCTTTTATCACCACCTGCTGCCTCCACCTGAAAAATATTTCCCAAATCCGCTCCTTTCTCGACTGTCTCTGCAAAAATGCTTGTTCATGTTCTCATCATTTCATGCATGGATTACTGCAACACTCTTCTCTGTGGCCTCCCATCTAGAACTCTTGCTCCCCTTCAATCCATCTTCCTCTCTCCTCCGGGCTATCTACCTGCCTCCCCACTAGCCCCCTTCTGCCTTTTAATCTTTTACCAATCCCTTTACTCCCCTCCCCAAAAAATTTCAGTTCAATTTATTAAACAATGACATAAAAAAGGCTCTTTTTAAACCTTTGTCCCCTTCAAAAAATCTTTTGCCTTAAAGGGGTTTTACCACGAAGTGAAAACCCCTCCCAGGGGCCCCGCTCCAGGAGCTAAATTGTGCATGCAAATTGAGCGGGGGGGCCCACTTGTGGCCTTCCTCGTCATTAAATTTCTTTGGACCTTCCTAATATCCCCCAAGGGGGTTTGGCCTTTTTTGGGCTATTCCAAAAGGGCTTCCATGGGAAGTGAATAAAGAAAAAAGGCCCCCAAGTGCCACCCTGCTCATTCGCATGCACAATCAGCTCTCTGTAAAAGCGGAAACTGCAGGGGGTTTTTTTCATTCGTGGAAAACCCCCCCTTTTAAATTCTCCAAATACCTCTTCTTACGGGCCCTTTCCCCTTTCTTTTTTCCTTATCACTCCTAAACAATTTATCTCAAAAAATTTCTCTTGTGAAACCCCCATAACTCGGAAACTACTATTTTCAACACATCAGACTCTCCATCACCTTTACAACTTTCTAAAGTAACTTAGTCCCGTAACATCATAATTCAAGCATCTCTGTCCCTGACGTTTTGTCTCCCCTTTCTTCACTGTAGATTGTAAGCTCTTGTGGGCAATGTCCTCCCTTCTTCGGTATCAATTTGTTACTTAGTGTGTCGGTCCCCGAGACGGATCTAAAAAGCGCTTGTAACACGGAGTGAAAACTCCGTATGAACAAGCCCTATTATGTATCTAACCCCTTGGCTTGTACACTGCCCTGGAAGTAATGGCATTCAAAAATAAATAATAATAAAATACTTACACTATTGTCATTGATAGTTGCTGTAATAACTCCATAACATATTATTGTATACAACTCACCACAGCTCCTACTACCTAGTAGAACAGTCTTATACCACCTCACCTGGAACGAAAGCCCCCAGTTTAAAATATTTTGGTCTAAAACCCTTTTTTTTGTCATGTGACCTAGGGGCAACAAATAGTTTTAGCCTAAACCTTTTTCAACAATTCCCCTAAATTTTTTTGATATTTGGTTTTTGGGAGAGCTGAGTCAAAACTTTTCAGAAAGGCTTGATTACATTGACTTAGCATTTAAGATAAATTTTTAGGGGAAAAAAATATAACACGGCCATCTTAACAAAGGACAAAGACCTTTTTTGTTGCAGTCTTTGCAAGCTTATCACAAAGTCCCTGAGGAAAGGGTCATCTGTGTTATTTCCACTGAAACATAAAACATTGAAACATTGAAACATAAATCAGAAAAAAACAGGGCTTCTAAAAACCATTAAAATAAAAGGACTGATAATTAAAACTACAATGGTGTCCACAAATTTATTCTGGTTTCATATTTACCTGGCAAAAAAAATTTTAAGGCATTTTTGTTGGAATTTGCAACACAGATGTAAACCTGACCTCAAAAAGTTCTTTCTTTTTTAACCACTTACTGAAATTTGACATACAAGTACATCATAATGCTGGTAAGGTCCCATGTAGTGGGCTTACTCAGTAAGTTACTCAGCTGCTAATTGCCAGCTCTGATCCCTGCTGTTTAACCTTTTAGACTCTGTGGCGAGATCATGGGTGTCAATCAGGTAACCAAAAAAGATGGAATCAGGCAGGAAGAAATAGAACCGCCATCTTACTTGTATAATGCAGAAGGGTGCACAAGCGATCATGCCACCTTGTGGTTAAGTACCCTAAGGGAACTATGGGCCACATGTATGAACCTGTTTAGGTCTGAAACTCACTTTTTTGCCCATAGTAACCTATGGGCAAAAAAGTGAGTTTTAGATCTAATAAGGTTCTTACATGTGGCCCTGAATGTTAAAGTAAAAAAAAGCTTAAAAAGTTTTAACAATGTTTAAAGTTCAATCATCCTCCTTTTGTCATTTTACAAATAAAATAATTAAAAAAGTTACACATAATTGGCTTTTCCGTATCCATAAAAGTCAAATCTATTACAATATAACATAATTTGTCCTGTACGATGAACACTGTAAAATAAAAATAAATCCAAACTGAAAAATTGTGGTTGTTTTTGGTCATTTCACTTCTCCACAACCAGAATGTTCTAACTTCATTTTACACTTTCCTTGAGATATATTCACCATTTTGTTCTAACTCCACCGAGGCAACATGATAAAATAACACGTGGCCATATCTCATATCATTAGTACACAAGGATTCCATTCCACAATTGCTTACTGTGAAGAAGTATCAAGACCACAAAACTTCAAAGCCCTGTACTGAAAATTAGAAAAAGAACATTTTGGATAGGTGATTTACATCTACTAAAAGGTGGAATAAGAAGTGATCAAAGAATCAAATGTATCCCAAAATGGTACCAATAAAAACTACACTTCAGCTCACAAAAAATGCATCGTTATTTAGGTCCATAGGTGGAAGTTTAAAAAAGCTACTGTTTGCAGAAAATGGCAATGCAGCGCAAATTTAAGAAATAGAGAATGTTTTATTTTTTTTAAAGTACTAAACATAATGAAACTCTTTATATATTTGGTATTACCAGAATTGTATCGACCTGAAAAATAACACATCACTTGTAGTGAAGAGTGAACACCATAAAAACAAAACCCCTGCAAACATGGCGCAAGTATGTTTTTCTTCACATTTTATTCCACTTAATTTTTTTTTCAGTTTCCCAGTATATTATATGATAGGATCAATGGCACCATTAAAAAGTACATCTAGTCCTGCAAAAAAAAAACAGCCCTTTTATGTCTATATAGATGTCTATGTAGGAAAAATAAAAAAGTTATGGCCATATTACTATGACCGTGTGGTAGGAAGGGGTTAAAGAACAGATGCTTTATAAAGGCATCAGTATAGGATTTGGTTAAGACAGTACTAATATTGCAAATGACTATTGTAGCTTGACTGATCTAGAAATACTTAGGGTTTCCATATATATTACATGAAAGTTGGCCAAATCCAACAATTTTTACTGTAATGTGTTTGAAGTCAGAAGGGTTGATGGAGTTCTCAACTCTTCACAACAATTGTATGGTGACAGTAAAAATGCGTATTCTGCTTCTACAATTTCCTGTGTATAAGATCCAGTTAAAGGTGTTTTCCCACCAAGTAAAATTGATGTGTGAAGCTTACAAATAAAATTTTAGATGTTTTCACCATTTATAATTATTAAAAAGTCAGTACCATTTTGTTTTAGCTGCTACCTTTGCAATCCATAGTATACAGCTCATCTCTGACCAGTGCTGAGAGCTCTTCAGTCCTGGCTGCACATACTCAGACATCATCTCTAATCTTTGGCAGCTAATGTCAGTCTATTCCCTGTTCCCAGAAGTGCTAACCACTCAGCTTCTTTGTAGCTACTCATAGCTCTTGTCTTTTTATTATTTGACTTTACATAAACAGACCTTTGTTTGACTAGAGACACAGAACTGAGCACACTGTGGGGAAAGGTCTTATCTTAGAAGAAATGATGTCGCACACCAAGGATAGGGATGATTATAAGGTGCTTGTGGATGGGTAATCCGCCCCTTAGACAAATCAATCAAAATTAATCCACAGCACTCTTTTGGTTTTGCAGTGAAATAATCATGTGATGCCCTGTTGCTCTCTTTCATTCCAGACATGTTCTGAGGAAGACCTAGCAGGCCGAAAACGTTAAACTACGTCTGTTGATATTCTGATTCCCACTGTAAAATAATCTGGAGATTTGTCATATTATTTGTAATAAATCCTGAATTGATTATTTCACTGCAAAACCAAAAGAGTGCTGTGGATTCATTTTGATTGATTTGTGGGGAAAGGTGTGGTGATGTCAAGCCTGCTGGATCACATGATATGCAGTTTAAACAAATTATACATGCCTCCACTTGAAGATACTGAAAGCTAAAGAGAGGACAAGCAGGACATGAAATGCCCTTGTGGTAAAACCCCTTTAATTAATTGAGTTTGTTTTGATACAGCACACAGCTGCCAGCTATCTAAAGAAAGATCGAGGTGGACAAGGTAAACAACTCCATTCTTAAATTGAGCCTAAGTAGATGATATAAAACATTTATAGCAGCCCAGAACCAAGTGATAGCTGTCGACCAAACAAAGCTGTCCATCAAGGGTTCTACTGGGGCAATATTTGTAGCACACCTGTGAGGGGCCCTGATCAAAGTTTATAAAGAGAAAACGGAGCAAATAGATATGGTACAAGACAGGGACTGGTACTGGGCAGATGTTGCAG
This sequence comes from Phyllomedusa bahiana, assembly GCA_025379985.1. Taxonomy (NCBI): domain Eukaryota; kingdom Metazoa; phylum Chordata; class Amphibia; order Anura; family Hylidae; genus Phyllomedusa; species Phyllomedusa bahiana. The sequence goes on from JAODAL010019107.1 coordinate 53,514, forward strand.
CTGTATGATGCTCTAAAATTACTTATCGCAGCCCTGCTGCCCATACTTAAAGATGCCCATGCACCTTATGCAGATATTAGCCAAATAGGCTATTCCTAAGATACTCCTCTTGATTAGTTATTCCTCTTAACTTCTCCAATCACACATGTTTTTTTTAAAGGAAGCAGGTAATAAATAAGTTGCTCAGTTGTTTTTACATATGTTAAGTCAAAGGGGCCCTATGGATATATAAGGATCTTCATGTATACGCTGTACATAGTGTAAAAATGCTGTGAATACAGAGCCATAGTTAGTTTTGGTTTGCATAGCTACATAGTTATATAGTTTGTAAAGTTGAAAAAAGACAGACACCCATCCAATTCAGCCTATTGTGTTGATCCAGAGTGAGGCAAAACCCCCATGAGGTAGAAGCCAATTGTCCTCATTTTAGTGAAAAAATTCCTTCCATGACTCCAATCTGGAATAAATCCCTGGATTAACAACCTTATGCATAGTTTTTTCCAAAATAGGAGTAATGAAAACCTTTGCATGCTCCTATGTAGGCTTTAGTAACACTCATTCATTTGTTATGGTTTACATAATATCAGACATCAGTTCAATGTCAATCTCAGTGTGTGGTACCACCATAACTCCTAGGTAGCAGGCCCGCTGTCTTGGAGTTATACTAGATTCTGATCTGTCCTTCACTCCCTACATCCAATCGCTTGCCCGATCCTGTCACCTGCACGTCAAGAAAATCTCCAGAATCCGACATTTTCTCACTGTGAAAACAACCCAGACTCTTTGTGTTGCTCTTATTCTTTCTCGTCTTGACTACTGCAACTTCTTGCTTATCGATCTCCCTCTCTTAAAACTCTCCCCTCTCCAATCTGTCCTGAATGCAGCAGCAAGACTCCTCTTTCTCTCCAGCCGCTATCCTGATGCCTCTACACTGAGTCAGTCACTGCACTGGTAGCTCAGTCAGTATAGAATACAACATAAACTCATAAATCTCACCCATAAAGATCTCCACAGTGCTGCTCCTCCCTACATCCTCCCTCATCTCTGTCTACCCTACCCGGTCTCTGCGCTCTGCTGATGATCTAAAATTACACGCCTCATTCATCTGAACCTCCCATGCCCGTCTCCAAGATTTTGCACATGCTGCACCGGTTCTCTGGAACATGTTACCCCATATGATCAGGCACACTCACAACCTTCATAGTTTTAAGTGCGCTCTGAAAACTCATTTTCTTAGGCAGGTCTACCAAGATCCCTAATCGTTAACACCCCCCCACCCACCCACCCCAATTTCTGTCATACTTATTCATCACTTACTGGACTTGTGCATTCACAGGCATGTTCACAGTTGTACGGTCTGGGTTGCACGGTCATCCACTTTTTCTGTACACTACCCCCTATTTCTGAACCCGGGCTGGACCATTGCAAACTGAGCACTTCTCACCCATTGTCTCACCCACACACCCTAATAGCTTGTAAGCACTTGGGAGCATGGCACTCATACCTCGTGTCTGATCTGTAAGTAGCTTTTTACTGTGTAATGTTTGTTTTCCTTGTCTGTACTTATACCCTCTAAATTATAAAGTGCTGTGGAATATGTTGGCGCTATATAAATAAAGATTATTATTATTATTAATGAATCTAGAGACCAGTCCTAGCTCATACTCAGTAGCAAAGTTGAGCAGTAAAGCAAGACTGACAAAACTGTCTTTAATGAGGCGGCATTGTGATCGTGATCACAGTTTTTTTGTTGTGGTCAGTCACACAGTTTAAAATATATGTAAACTTTATGTTATAGCTTTAAGGTACCTAAAATATAAAATTAAACAGCTTAGCAAAAAGGCTCAGGTTAAAAATACCTCTACCATTTTATGTATAAAACTCTATGGGCGACATGTATGAAACCTGGCACAGACACCCCAGTTTTAAATCGCTTTAGAGAAGTGTAGAAGGTACCAGTATGAATGGAAGTTTCTCACAGCACTTTATATGTGTCCTCTTCTACAGCAAAATTTGTCTCAGCCATACCACTTTTAAATTGGTATGGATTTGTACTTTGGCACATTTGTACGTTTCTCGCCAAACATTGGCGCTATCGCATGATTCTGGCATAACACATCCCCTCAAACTTGATGCATTCAAAAGTGTTGTGTTTGGTGCAGAATACACCAGGTTTGGGCATACAACTGTTCATACATCTATAAAACAGGGCTACGTGTTTCCACAATTACAGACTACCTTAATTTACGTTGTATTCTGATGTTAGAATCAGACGATACTCTCTCATCTGCCACTCTTTTTGCTAAAATAAAGTGCAATGTACTGATATTGACTAAAGTGATCTAGAGGGGATCTTCCAGTTCTTCATCAGGGAAAGAAGGTTTGGACATAACTAGTCAAATATTCAGAACGTGGTCCTCAGCAGAGTCACCAGTTGCCAATGAGATGCATCAGTGGTTAGGCACAGTGGGTAGTTAGATGACAGTAAGAAGTCAAAACAGGGAGGTCAGAGAGGTACAAGAAATTCAAAGGTTAAGACAAAGGCACAGTCAGAAATCAAAGCAATCAGTGAAACCCGAGAGACGAATAAATGGGACAATCCGAGAACCAGAATCCAGTCAAGAATCACTGGTTATAATATATTTATAATCATATAATCATAGACTAGAGACAGGATTCCGGCAATGGCAACTGATACTCAGAGAACAGTCAGAAAGCCCTGCTTGAAACAGGCCGCCATGGTAAACAGTAACCGGGCATGGCAGTTCCCATTGGAAAAGTAGCATGTTTGATGACAGGGAGAAGTGAAGCAGCACTGGAGTAAATAGAGGTAAGTTTTGTAGTCTGTAATCATTCAGGCACATAGTTCTGCATATGAGGTGTAGTCATACAACCTTAGCAGTTAGACTTTTTTTTAATTAAGTCTATTTGGCAAGTTCACTGTATATATCCTTTTACTACTTCACAGCAGAGCTAGATCTACAGAGGGTACAGAAAGTATTCAGACCCCTTTACATTTTTCATTCTTTCTTTCATTGCAGCCATTTGGTAAGATCAAAAAAGTTAATTTTCCCCATATTTAAAGGAAAAAAACAGAACTGTAGATATTTTTGCAAATTTATTAAACAAGAAAAACAGAAATATCACATGGTCTTAAGTATTCAGACCCTTTGCTCAGTATTGAGTAGAAGCTCCCTTTTGAGCTACTACAGCCAGGAGTCTTCTTGGGAATGATGCAACAAGTTTTTCACACCTGGATTTGGGGATCTTCTGTCATTCTTCTTTGCAGATCCTCTCCAGTTCTCACAGGTTGGATGGTGAATGTTGGTGGGCAGCCATTTTCAAGTCTCTCCAGAGATGCTCAGTTGGGTTTAGGTCAGGGCTCTGGCTGAGCCAGTCAAGAATGGTCACAGAGTTGTTCCGAAGCCACTGCTTTGTTATTTTAGCTTGTGCTTAGGTTCATTGTCTTATTGGAAGAAGAACCTTCGGCCCAGTCTGAGGTCCAGAGCACTCTGGAAGAGGTTTTCATCCAGGATATCTCTGTACTTGGCTGCATTCATCTTTTCTTCAATTGCTGCCAGTCGTCTTGTCCCTACAGCTGAAAAACACCCATGTTTCACTGCTGGGATTGTATTGGGCAGGTGATGAGCAGTGCCTGGCTTTCTCCACACAGACCGCTTAGAATTAACACTAAAAAGTTCAATCTTCATCTCATCAGCCCAGAGAATCTTATTTCTCATAGTCTGGGAGTCCCTCGTGTTTTTTTTGCAAACTCTATGCGACTTTCAGATGTCTTGCACTGAGGAGAGGATTCTGTCAGCACACTCTGCCATAAAGCCCTGACTGGTGGAGGGCTGCAGTGATAGTTGACTTTGTGGAACTTTCTCCCATCTCCCTACCTCATCTCTGGAGCTCATCCACAGTGATCTTGGGCTTCTTCTTTACCTCTCCCACAATTGCTTAGTTTGGCTTGACGGCCAGGTTGAGGAAGAGTTATGGTCGTCCTAAACTTCATCCATTTTAGGATTATGGCGGCCACTGTGCTCTTAGGAACCTTGAGTACTGCAGAAATTCTTTTGTAACCTTGGCCAGATCTGTGCTTTGCCACAATTCTGTCTCTGAGCTCATTGGGCAGATTCTTAGACCTCATGATTCTCATGTGCTCTGACATGCACTGTGAGCTGTGAGGTCTTATATCGACAGGTGTGTGCCTTTCCTAATCAAGTCCAATCAGTTTAATTAAACACAGCTGGACTCCAATGAAGGCGTAGAACCATCTCAAGGAGGATCAGAAGGAAGTGGACAGCATATGAGTTAAATGAGTGTCACAGCAAAAGGCCTGAATACTTAAGACCATGTGATATTTGTTTAATAAATTTGCAAAAACATCTACATATCTGTTTTTTTCTTCTAAGATGGGGTGCAGAGTGTACATTAGTGAGCCAAAAATGAACTTTTTGAATCTAGCCAAATGGCTGCAATGAAAGAAAGAGTAAAAAATTTAAAGGAGTCTGAATACTTTCTGTACCCACTTTATCAGTGACACTTCAGTTTGATGGCAGGTTTACTCATATATATTCCATTTCTAGTATTTTAATAGTCTAAAAACAGTTACATAGTTGAATTAAGGGATGCTGCTACCATAAATTTATTTAACAGCACAAGCTACAGAAAGAGAAAGGTTAAAACTATTGTCCATCCTAAAACTAAGCATGAGGTATCTAATTAATTTAAAGAACAATGCTGGTATTTATTTTTTTGTCCAAACTGAAACCTTCTTGTCTAACTGCCTTTTATTAGAAAGAAGGACTATGCATGCTGTGTTTTGTGCAATGTTTTTAGTTTACTTGTGTACGTAGGTGGAAGGTACGCCTTGAAAACTGGATTTATTATGTACCATTTGAAAGCAATCGCCCACTACATGGCAATGGCTGTGTTGTTCATTCAATACACCCAAGTCATCCTCTAACTACAGACATCATGAGGCTCATGATCTTCTATTTTTAGATCCCTGTCGTTAACCAATTCAGGTACTTTGTTTTTCTGTAAAGTTCCACAGATGTGCACTAAAATAGAACTTATGGCAAGTTTCTTTGGTAGTTAATTTGATTGGCTGCCTAAGAGACATAAACACATGTTGGTGTCTGGATGTACAAGTTACACACCCAATGTACATACCTAAGGAAAGAAAGTAGCACAAGATTAGGTTATGTTACAAAGCTAAGGAGTTTTTATTTAGCTTAGGCTATAGTTGGCTCTAGGATATAAGGTAATTTTTGTCTAGCAATTGCTACCTTAGATGTACATGTTAACACCCCTTTTAATGGAAAAAAAAGTCTATAATGAATAGTTTGAGTGCAATTTTTTATTCGGCAGTATGGCAGAATTCATAGTTAATATTGCTGAAAAAGACATTTGTCTGTCTATCATGTTTAATCTATGGCAGGAAGAAGATAAGAAGCAGATGAGTGCAGGTAACTTTCCAGTATTGATCAAGAGAAAGGTAATTAATCTATAAGGCATGAACCAATTTGTTTTCGAAAGAAAACAAATCTCTCTCTTGATACTAAGGGCAACATGTAAGAATACAGTTTTCTGGCGTCAAAAAGCTGTCATAGCCCTGTTGTATGGATGTATGAACAGTCGCATTCCAAACTTTGTTGCGATAAGCACCAGGGCGACACTTTTTAATGTGCCAAAGATTAGGGGCGTTCTGGGGGCGAGAAGCACCACATTTATAGAATTAGACACATTTATGATTCTTTGACACCAAACTTTGGAGCAGAACAGTTAGAACAGGCAGACCCGGTTAAAGGTGGTGCCTGAGCCAGATTTCTTGTATTGACTGCACCTGAATGTATGACCTGCTGAAAAACAGAGTCATACATTCTGGCACATTCTACACTGCCTTAAAGTGATTTAGAACTGGTCTGTTAGCATCAACGTTCATACATGTTGCCTCAAGTGTCCATCTGACTGGATCAACAGTCGAAACAAGAGTTTGATAAGCTTACGGTATTTTTTTGGACCATCAGACACCTAGGTTTTAGAGGAGGAAAATAGGGGGGAAAAAATAAGCAAAAAGTCTGGGCTGAAGTGTTGTTTTTATTGGCACATATAGGGATAGATGTGACTTTTTGATCACTTTTTATACCATTTTTTTGGGCTATGACATGACCCAAAAAAACACAATTTTGGAGTGTGGATTTTTTTATCTTCTATGCTGTACAGTGTACGGGATAAATGATGCTATATTTTAATAGATTGGACTTTTATGGACGTGGTGATACCAATTATATGTAACTCATTTTTTTATTTGTAAAATGGCCAAAGGGGTGATTTAAACTTGTAATATTTTTTTTTTACTTTAACACTTAGTCCTCCTAGGGCACTTGACCACTGCAGGGCACAATCCTTTGTCATTGTGCCCTGTTGTTAAAACTCCTCCATTACCAATGTCTATATACCAGGCTCTGCTAGGAATAGCAGAGCTGACATACCTAGCACTGCTGTAAGACCGCCCACAGCTTAAATAGTAAGTGTGAGTCTGAAGCTAGCTGTAAAGAGCAGGCTCTGTGAAACAGCCTGAAGAGAAAACTCTTTTAGCCCCTTTTACAGAGGAACCTATTGGCAATGGCATTATTGTTCTTCCATCCTTACCTTTCAAGACTTGTACATATTTTTTCTTTTTTTTCCATCTATGTAGTAACTGTATATCAGGGTTTGTTTTATGTGGAATTATTTTTTTTAGTAGTTTCATTTACTAATGTAATATATACTTGAATCTTCATAAATCACTTCCAGAATCCCGTACTTCCAGATGGTCCCAACACAGGAAGAGAATTCTTCTCTTTGTGTCAGTGACATGCTGCATCTCTGAATCAGCTCTGATCGGGGAAGGTGGCTGATTTAACTATGCAACAGATGCAGCCAGCCAGCTCCCTCCAGCACATCACCAGAAAAGCTGCATCATTTTGTTGGGACTGAACAGAAGTGGAGTTGGGCTAGAATTATATATTATAGGTGGGAGTCCAATCACTGGATTCATAATTTATTCATAGGAGTGTGGCTGTGACTGATATGGTGACTTAATCCTATTCAAATGAATATGGCTGAACTAGGGTACCAGGTACAACCGCATATTATGTGTGTCTGCGTCTAGATAAAAGATGAAGAGACTACATTTTGATGGTTAGTAGGGGTCACAGTGGTCGAACCAACATTCATTTTACTGTACTGGACTATCCTAAGCATAGGCCATCAATAGAAAAGACCAAAAAAGCTCCTGAAATCATTGCATAGCCTGCCCCAGAGAAAATATCTTCTAACATGTTCACACGATGTATTGCGGCGCATACAGTATGCGCCGCAATACATCGTGTGCCTCGGGAGCTCGCACTGATCAGCGGCAGCCCGCCAGCCCCATAGACATGTCACTTATCTCCCCGCTCATACAATACTATGAGAACTATGGATTACCATAATTTTTGTTCTCCTAATCCAGTGACACACATTTTATGGTGACACTGCTGTTAAAAAGAACCTTGTGTTGTTCCATGCTGCCAAAACCATAAAATATCCACAGGTAAACTTATTGCAGAAAAGTATAGTTTCTCTGAAACAGTTTAAGGCCTAATTCACATAACATTTTCAGGCTCTGTCCATTGTATCTATCAGGATATTGTAAAAATATACAAATGCATAACTCAATTGAGCCATGGCAGGGACCTTGCCTTCTTTAGGGCAAATGTAGTTCTAATTGGACTAAGTTTTTCCTATTTAGCAAATTTCTGTTCTGGACACAGAATACATTTTACGGTATCATAACAGATACAACTTATTAGGAATGAAAATGCTATGTGAATGGGACATTAGATAGGAGCAGGCATGAGACAAAATGCATTGGTACAAGGAATTAAGTCCTTTGTGCAGCATCTCTCCACTCAGCTCAGTTTAACACCTCTTCCCCTATTTGTAGAAAGACCCAACAGTTAAGTGGAGCAGAATAAAGAGAAGCCATACATGCCCAGTTCTATTTCAAATTATATTTTCCCTGAAATGCCATAATGTTCTAAAGTTAAACTGTTAGGGACCCCAGAAAATACAGGGACAGACAGAAATATTAGGGTTATTAGCGCCCTAGCGCTTATAAACCCAAGGCTCTCCCTGCCTGCTTGCCGACCCGACCTTGAGCGCTCGCTGACAACTGGGCGACAGTCCCTACTCAGAATAAGTGCAACACAAAACAGACGAGACAGAGAAACACAATAGTAGAGAAGTCAACAGGAATGGGTCAAAACCAGGAAGGGTAAACAGTACCAAGACAGAAAGCAGAAACAAAGTCAAAAGGCAGGCAAAAGGTCAGTAATCCAAAAGAAGCAAGTCATGAACCAACAATGCGCAATAGTGTAAGCTGAGGCTATAACCAGCAAGAACCTGAACTTAGGAGGAATCTAAAATAGGAAGTCAAGGACCCGATCCAGAGCGTGACTGGACCGGCTCCCTGACATCCAGAACACAGCCTAATAGGTGCAGACAGCTTTCACTCACACCTTTGCCGCTCAGCACAAGATCAGCAGCAGTAGACGGGAGTGGTAGGAAACCTGTCAATCATAGCAGAATCTGGCAGCGCAGTGTTCAGACTGAGAAAACAGCTAATATCAAAATCATGGCCAAAAGCGCATCTTTCGCCTTTTCTTCTGGACAGAAGACAGCGCCGAGGCCAGACCAGGTGCAGACATGACATTACTTTGCTGCATTTAGCCTATGCCTATTTTTTGCTGGCCATGGTTTGGTTAGCATGAAAAAGCTGACAGAATCCCATTAAATACCTAGCCTGGCAATAATGTACTGCATATATAAAGGTTTACAGTACATGTCAGAACTAATCTGCTGAGAGGAGGGGTGAAGAAGAAGCATTTCAAGCTGTCCTGTTTTTAACACTAAATATTGTTGTGAAAGCTTCTGTCTGTGCATCTGTCAAAACATATATTCTGGTATGTAGACTGGTGTCCTGCGTCACATTCTGTTTAATCAGAGTTAGTGTTGTCCTTTGGATTCGGATCAAAGTCAAATTCAACCCAAATTTTAGTGATTCAAATTGGGTTGGCCAGAATTAAATGTTGGTGAAAATCTTCAAAACAAAATCTACTATGATGTCAACTAGAGATGGGCGAATTGATTCTAACGAAGTGGAATTCGTTTAGAATTTCAGGAAAACTTCGGTTCTGAACGAAGTCGAAGTTTGGGGGACTGCGGGTGAACGAAGTGTGCTTTTGATTGATACAATGGCTGCGAGCACATGGCGTTACATGGGGCAAAACACTCTGGGAGGAAGAAGGGCATAGCCTGCATGACATGTGCAGCGATGAAGCCAATCAGAGACCGGCGGGATTCTGTGACGTCACCGCACTATATAAGTCCGGGCGCCACGCTGGGAGCTCACACTCCTCTCACTGTACTGAACAGGGAAGGTGCTGCCGTGGCTGATTGTGATAGCTCTTACTGAAGAACTGATTTTTTACAGCGATTTTTGTGGGGTGTCTCAGCTTGTCTCAGAGACTGCTTCTCTTAATGTTCTATTTCTGATGTTTTGGGGTATTGGATCTGAAGTCCAGTGTGCGTCCACTGCAGCTGCATATACATTTTAATGCTATCTGCTCACAGCACATTGAATATCCAAGGGGGATCTAAGCCAGTTCCTGTTGTATTCACAAGCGAAGGTTAATTACAATTTTTTCTCTTGTTGTGTAGCGTAGAAAACATGTAATTGTAACACGCTACAAAGCTAGTAGTTTGTGGCTGCTCAATTCTTTTGCGCAATTTACATCCAGGGGTTAATTAAGCGTTGTTTTTTTCTCGCTGTGGTGACTCCAAGAAACCGTCTTTTTCACAGCCAAAAATTAACAAATTTTCCTGTAGCCTAATTCACAAGCAAAGGTTAATTACAATTTTTTTCTCTTGTTTGTGTAGCGTAGAAAACACGCAATTGTAACATCTACAAAGCTAGTAGTTTGTGGCTGCTCAATTCTTTTGCGCAATTTACATCCAGGGGTTAATTAAAGCGTTTTCTGCAGTTGTACTCAGTAAAAGAAACTTTGTTTTTCACTGCCACAGAAGAAATTCTGTAGCATAATTCATATCCAAAGGTTAATTAAGCCTGTATGTGCTTTTATATTCAGTAAAATACACAGAGTTTTTAAAAAGCACATACAAGTAAATTTTTCCTGCCCATTTGTGGAGCGCAATTTATATCCAGGGTTACCCAAGCTTCTTAGTGGGTTCATTTGGAGTCAAATACAGGGTGTGTATTTATCATATACAGAGATCATCATCAAACAGTGTCTGTACATTTTAGAACAAACAGTCTGTAAGAACGAGAGGTGGCAGGCTCTTCACTTGCGAGTGCAGAGGCACAAACATTCCAGACCCAGGTCGCAGCACAGCAAGGGGACGTCGCAGCAGGGGTTCACTCGGTGAGGCCACAACTGCGGCTGTCATACTAGCGGCCGTGTGTTTGTTCAGCAACCCAATGGTTCTCGATTGCTGGACTAGGTCATCCACTTCCTCCCTGATGACATCTGACAACCCCAGGCAAGAGTCGTTAGAAACGTCAGACACAACCCTTAGTTGGCATGGCCCGGGAGCGGGTCAGTGGCCCTCACCTGTCCTCAACCCGCCTCTGTCCCAATCAGGTTCCCCTCAGCCAGAGATCTACTATGTGGTCTGGGCTCAGCGCCACTATATAGCGAGGATGAACAATTTGAGGAGGGCAGTCAGCAGCTACTTGGCAGCGAAGAAATGGGGCCAATATCCCCTGCTTCTTGCAGTAGGCGGCAAAGTATAGATGTTGAGAGTGGCATGGGAGGTCATGTTGTGAGGGTTCAGCCTCTGCATACCAAGACCGTGATGAGGACAGCAGTGACAATGAAACACAAATAGATGATGATGTAGCCGACTAGCACTTGGGAGCCGGGTGAGGCAAGGGCTTCATCATCGTCAGGAGAAGAGGGCGTCAGCTTGCGCGTCAGGCAGCGGTGCAGCCAGCAAGTGGGTCGTGTGGCCGTGAGTAAGCAGGATAGCAGCAGTGTGAGATTGGGAGCCAAGCGGCCACGGGGAAAAAAAACCTGCTTAGCAGGTCCAAGAAAGTAGTGGCACAGGGTCTCAGTTAGGCTGCGGCGGAAGTAGTCACTAAGTGCGGAGCTTTGGCGGTAAAATCCGATACTCGGCGGTGTGGCAGTTCTTTGCTAAGACACCGTAGTAGCCGAATATGGGTATATGTAGAATCTGTGGGCAGAAAGTGAAGCGTGGCCAGGGAGCTAACACCCTCCTCGAGTTGCAGCGGCAGAATGGCCTCCCCAAACACACTCTGATATGCGATGTTTCCATCCGTTGGAATTCCAGCCTGCACATGTTGGACCGACTGTATGAACAGAGAAAAGCCATTAACGATTTTTTGATGATCCAGGCGGACAGGAGTACTCCTCTGTGTAACTTTGATGTCAGCCAGTGGCAGCTCATGCGTGACACCTGCCGTTTGTTGAGGCCATTCGAGGAGGCCAAATTATTTGTCAGTCGCCAGGACTACGGGATGAATAACGTCATTCCACTGGTTCATGTCCTGGAACAGATGCTGAAAAATGTGTCTGGGCAGGGGACTGGAGATGTGGTGACTACATCTCGTGGCCACATGAGTCCGGTGGGGACTGAAATGGAGGAGGAGGACATTGGAGCAGAAGCATTGTCTGGTGAAATGAGTGGATTTTCTACCCAGGTGACAAGAGAGGAGGAGCAGGAGCAGCTAGAGGAGGTAGATGGAGATGACGAAGATGAGGCAGATAACCCGCAAGCACCGTGGCAGTATACAGTGGAGATGGAGGCAGGGAGCCCCTCGGAGTCACTTGTGCAGATGGCCCGCAGCATGCTGATGTGCCTGGCTAGTGACAGCCGAGTAGTCAGCATCCGTGCAGAGGGATGACTTCTGGCTCTCCACCCTATTGGACCCTCGCTACCGGTCCAAAATGGGAGCCTTTTTCCCAGCTATTGAGAGGGAGGACAAACTCAAATACTATAGGGAAATCCTCCGTAGTCATTTGGCCGCTGCCTCTGTGCGGCATCGTCCCTCCTCTGGCAGGTCTGACCGGGGGTTCTTCAGTGCTCACGTACTACAGCTGCGGCCGCTGGGGGAAAGTGGGGGGGTAGGAGCAGTACCAGCTCCATCAGCAGCAACCTAAGTCTGGAGTCACTGATGAGCAGCTTCCTTCACCCGCCTAGTGAGGAGGGCAGTCGCTAGCAGCAGCAGCAGGACCTGGAGCAGACCCTGACCCAACAGGTGGTGGCCTACTTGGACAGCACTCTGCCACCTCAGTTAGAAGATCCGCTGGACTACTGGGCAGCCAACTGGATGTGTGTGGCCGCAACTTGCCGAGTTTGCAGTGGAGAAGCTGTCCTGCCCGGCCAGTAGTGTGGCATCAGAGCGGGTGATCAGTGCGGTGGGGGCCATCGTTACCACAAGCAGAACCCGCTTGTCCACGGGAAATGTGGAACGACTGACCTTTGTCAAAATGAATCAGGCGTGGATCGGCCAGGATTTCTACACATCAATGCCTTAGGAGTCAGACTACATCAGCCATGACGCCTCACCCAATCTGTGAGAAATGAGTCTGGGTTCAAACTACCTGCCTCAGCCACTAATCTGATGCCGCCACCCGCCTGATGCCACATATCTGCTGACAGTTTCTCCATCTGCCACCAACCATCTTTACCAGGGACTGGTATTGCCACCCACCTCCACACTCTGTTATTGTGCCACTGTCTGACCTCATGCTGCTGCCGCCGTCACCTCCACTCTCTGTCATTGTGCCACTCTGTGGCCTACTCCAGTTTTTGCCACCTCCAGAATGTCATTGTGCCACTGTCTGACCTCATGCTGCTGCTGTGGCTGCTGCCGTGACCTCCACACTGTGTCATTGTCCCACTCTGTGGCCTACTCCTGTTTTTGCCACCTCCAGAATGTCAATGTGCCACTGTCTGACCTCATGCTGCTGCTGTGGCTGCTGCCGTGACCTCCACACTGTGTCATTTTCCCACTCTGTGGCCTACTCCTGTTTTTGCCACCTCCAGAATGTCATTGTGCCACTGTCTGACCTCATGCTGCTTCTGTGGCTGCTGCTGTGACCTACACACTCTGTCATTGTGCCACTGTCTGACCTCATGCTGCTGCTGTGGCTGCTGCCATGACCCACACACTGTCATTGTGCCACTGTCTGACCTCATGCTGCTGCTGTGGCTGCTGCCGTGACCTACACACTGTGTCATTGTCCCACTCTGTGGCCTATTCCTGTTTTTGCCACCTCCAGAATGTCATTGTGCCACTGTCTGACCTCATGCTGCTGCTGTGGCTGCTGCCGTGACCTACACACTGTCATTGTGCCACTGTCTGACCTCATGCTGCTGCTGTGGCTGATGCCGTGACCTACACACTCTGTCATTGTGCCACTGTCTGACCTCATGCTGCTGCTGTGGCTGCTGCCGTGACCTCCACACTGTGTCATTGTCCCACTCTGTGGCCTACTCCTTTTTTTGCCACCTCCAGAATGTCATTGTGCCACTGTCTGACCTCATGCTGCTGCTGTGGCTGCTGCCGTGACCTAGACACTGTGTCATTGTGCCACTGTCTGACCTCATGCTGCTGCTGTGGCTGCTGCCGTGACCTACACACTGTCATTGTGCCACTGTCTGACCTCATGCTGCTGCTGTGGCTGCTGCCGTGACCTACACACTGTGTCATTGTCCCACTCTGTGGCCTATTCCTGTTTTTGCCACCTCCAGAATGTCATTGTGCCACTGTCTGACCTCATGCTGCTGCTGTGGCTGCTGCCGTGACCTACACACTGTCATTGTGCCACTGTCTGACCTCATGCTGCTGCTGTGGCTGATGCCGTGACCTACACACTCTGTCAATGTGCCACTGTCTGACCTGATGCAGCTGCTGCCGTGACCTACACACTGTGTCATTTTGCCATTGTCTGACCTCATGCTGCTACTGTGGCTGCTGCCGTCAGGGCCGCCATACAGGGGTTACAGGGGGTACTCCCGTATGGGGCCCGGAGAGATAAGGGGGCCCGCTTCAAGCAGGCCCCCTTATTTCACATAGAACAGTAGCTCTACACGGGGCCCGGCCTCCGCTACGGCGCCTTCAGCTAAATACAGCACTGTAGGGCTGTCCGAGCGGGGCGGAGCGGTGCTGGGCGGAGGCCCGCGCTCCCGACACAGCTGCGCTCCAGGATTCTTGTACTTACGTGCCTGCGCGCTGTAGCCGGAGCCGGGCCATCCTGCTCTGTGGGCGGGATGCGGAATAATTTGACTCTGTGAGGCCCCGCCCCTCGGAGGCGGAGCCTCACGAATTCAATTTGTCCCGCATCGCGCCGCTGGGCACAGTACACAGCGGCAGCGGCAGAGGGGCCGGTACCGGCGCAAGCATGTAAGTAGAAGATTTCTTGCGCGTAGCTGTGCCGGGAGCCGGGACCTCCTCTCAAAGCTCGTGGTGCGGCATGGCCCCATACTATGAGTGGGGGGCCCACCTTTGCCCACCCATAACTGTGGGGGGCCCCCTTTCCTAACCTAGCCCACTAGCCCTGCCATTACTGTGGGGGGCCTTCCCCCCCTCTTTCTGGGCTGCATTTGTGATGGGGGGGCCCCCCTGGGTGCGTGTGAGGTGGGGGGCCCTCGTCCCCAACCCCATGGCTGTATCGGGGCCCTAATACTGGAGGGGGGGGACTATGTCTACAGGGGGGCCTAATACTGGGGGGGGGGAACTATGCCTACAGGGGGCCCTAATGACTGGGGGGGGGGGACTATGCCTACAGGGGGCTCCAAAGACTGGGGGGGACTATTCTGCCTACAGGGGGGACTATTTTGCCTACAGGGGGGCCTTTATCTACGGGGGGGGACTATTCTGCCTACAAGGGGGCCATAATCTACAGGGGAGGGACAAATTCTGCCTACAAGGGAGCCCTAATCTACAGGGGGGGACTATTCTGTCTACAAGGGAGCCCAAAATCTACGGGGGGGGGGGGGGGGAGGGGGACTATTCTGCCTACAAGGGGCCCTAATCTACAGGGGGGGACTATTCTGGCCTACAAGGACTCTAATCACGGGGGGGAGGGACTATTCTGCCTAAAAGGGGGGCCCTAATCTAAAAGGGGGCCCCCTATTCCCCCTACAGGGGTGGCCTAAGCTACAGGGGGCCCCCGTTGTACCTACAGGGAACCCTAAGCTAACCGCCCGGGGGCCCGGAGCTAAACCTAGCTACTCCCCCCGGGGATGCCTAGCTACCGCCCGGGGCCCCCGTTGTACCACATACCAAAATGGGGTTGCCCCATAATTACCAGGGGGTAATTATTAACGTTTGGGCCATTATAAATGGGAGTTTGTACAATGGGGGAGAGGGCACTCAGTTGGGAAAAGATTAAAAAAAAAATGAGGAGTCCCCAGGTGTTTGTGTTGTAAATTCTACATGGACGAGTGGTGGACCGAGCAAGTCATCATGGAGAAGAAAAGGGAAAGTGAACGACTCCTCAGACAAGACGCCACCTGTGAGGCCCTAAATGTAAGTAAACTATTTGCAAAGCACCTGTGTATCTACTACTACAGGGTCACTGAATGGAGGAAATATGGGTTTTGGTGTGATGGTTATGATCACTAACAGTATGGGGGGTACTAATCAGTATTGTTATGTTGGGGATATGGGGGTGAAAGATGTGCTGAAATTATTAGGTGCTTGTATAATTTTTGTTGTTTTGTGATATTGGGGCTTGGTAAAACTGATTTAGTCATAACACTATGGTGGTGCAGTCAGTATATGGGTGTGATAGGTGGCGGTATTATTTAGTATTTGTATATTGTTGCTTGGTTAATATTGGTCTGGGTAATACTGGCTTTGCCATAACATTAATAATGGACATGTGGAGGTATTTGCTGGACCCAGCAAGAACTAAAATCCCAAAACATTGGCAGAATTTGGGATTTTTTCTTTTCTGGTACTCCAAAAACAATTTTTTATTTTTTCTGGGGTGGCGATGGTTGTGGGATGGGTGTGGCTCTGTCGGGACGGCCGGGGATGGGGAGGGAGGGGGAGGAGCAGGGGGTTGGGTCGGCGGAGGGGAGAGGGGGGGCAGACGCTCCAGCTGTATGGGGCCCCAAAATTTCTGATGGCGGCCCTGGCTGCCGTGACCTACACACTATGTCATTGTCCCACTCTGTGGCCTACTCCTGTTTTTGCCACCTCCAGAATGTCATTGTGCCACTGTCTGACCTCATGCTGCTGCTGCTGTTGATGCCGTCAACTCCACACTGTGTCATTGTGCCACTCGTTGGCCTAGTCCTGTTTTTTTGCCACTCCAGAATGTCATTGTGCCACTCTCTGACCTCATGCTGCTCTGGCTGCCGCCGTCACCTCCACACTCTGTCACTGATGTTGCCACCTGAGCCCTCAGCTTGTTTTTTTCCAGCTGTCGCTCCAATGACTTTATCAGGCTACATTCCCCCTTCAGTTTTTTGGTCAGTTTTGCCCTCTTAAGTGCCCAGGGAATTTTAGAGTGAAGTGATTCTAAGAGCGGCGGCAGTCATCTGCGTGTCATACTAAAACACAACATTGTATGAAGACCAAACCAAGCTCCCTCTGCATATTTAAACATGGCACAACGTTGTACAGCACCCTGCAGGCTCTGTGCAGCCTGGAAATAGCTGTTTTTAACGTGATTCGTCCCGAAGTAATTCGGAACAAAGTTATTTTTTGCCGAGAAATTCGGTGAAGTGAACGAACCGAATTTCTGGAAATTCGCCCATCTCTAATGTCAACCCTAACCCTAGGGAATATCTGGGGTACATCTAAAGCTACCTGCAATTTGGAGACATTTGGAAGCTAGGTGCTTTTTACAGGCCAGAAAACACATGCACACTTTTTCTCCCCAGGCTTTAATGGGATTTGGGTTCAGGACATCCGAAAATTTGATTACTTTGGTTGAACTGCTCTGGAACTGAACAGAGGGCTATTCAAGAAACACGAATCATGGACAAAAAGGACATTAAACTTTACTTACAGTATGTGACTATTTGAGTCTAACCATATTTATATTATTTACAGGGCAGAAATTAATCACTGTGCCCAGGAATCGGTCTGGGTCCAGGTTTCTTTTGGCTTCAGAAATACCAAGCAGAGTTTGGTAGAGGGAGAGAAGTTAAAGGGGTGTTATCGTTTGACTTTTTGGGCGTTTCTTAATTTTCCAGTTTGATTTGAAATCCGGGGCGTTCCCCCTGAGCAGGCTTTTTCTCCCCTCCCAGCGGGCATGTCTCTCCTCTCACAGCGTGTCCCCCTCCCAGGGGCGTTCTCCCCTCCCCCAAACCTAAAGAACGGGGACGTCATCATTTTGGAAGGGGGGGATGCAAAAAGGTTGTCTGGATATAACACTCAGTAGCCTCCGCCTGTTTTTTCTGAGCCTTGAGGCCCCAAACTCCAGCAAGACCTGTCTATTCTTCATTTACACAAAAAAGACATTAAACCAACAGTTTTAAAACTTCTAGTTCTTCACCCAAAATTTGTACTGACAACAGGCAAGACCTTTACTCAACAACAAGGACAAATGTCAGCTTAAAGTAAAGATCTCTCTTGCTGCGTAACATAGAGTAAAAATAAGGGAGGGAGAACACTTTTAGAAAAGACCCTCTCAGTCGTTCTAACTTGGGCTGGTGGTGCAGCGGTAGAGTTTTAGCTTCCCAAAAAGGGGGTTTTGGAGTTCTAGTCCCCACAGAGTATCCCCCCCCCCAAATTCCCACAAAGTATAGAAACCTAAAATATATTGTCAATCTCTATAATGATATATATAAAATATATATATAAATAATATATAAAAAATAAATAATACACATACATAGCCCCCCCTATATCATGCCCTCATCCCACAGAGTATATGCATTGTATCACATATTTGGAAGGCTTGGGGTGACTATGTAAAAATGGGGCACTATATAGGGGACTTTGTGTGTGTATAATTTAAAAAATAGATGTCTACACATAATTTTCATATCTTTCATATTTACAATTTAAAAAAAAAAAAAAAAGAAAACTCTGATGGGGGTGAACTCCAACCTCTCTCTTGTAAAGGTGACACCTAAGCATGCATTATACAGCACTTATGCAGACACATTTTTAAACCTTATTTATACACTACAGACATACATCATAAGGAGGCGGGGCTTGCATTACCCGAAATAAATGCCCCTTTCAAAAAGCACTTAAGGACGGACCTGTGAGAGGGGAAACAACCTCTTTTGGGAAAAGCCCTTTAAAAACAGGGATCATTTTCCCAGACACACCATAAGTGGGGGGTAATTTAAGAAACAGACCGGTTTTACTACAATTTTAACAGCTCGAGGGGAGTAAAAAACGAGTGTGCGGCAGCCAATCACAGCGCGGGGCGTTCGGGTCGTTTCCGTCTAGGGGCGACCCAACAGGCGAATAAATGTCACCAGCCAAACAAGTGCAAAAGGGGGGGTTGTCAGAAAATCGACCAGGGGGGCATTTTGACCAGCATCAGAGCAACAGCAGAAAAAGAATGCAGATTTTTCAGGAACTCAAATCTCTAAAACCAAGTACAGAGGTAATGCAACCCAATTACAAAAGTGCTTATTTTTTCCGCCCCCCCTAATCGAACATAATCTTTGTAACGATAAAACCCCTTTAAGTTCTGTGTTTATTTTATTTGAAGCAGGATTTCTGAAGTAAAAAGCAGAGTAAATTGTCAAAGAGAAAGTGAAAGTCATGCTTACTCTGACGACAAACAGTAATTGGCAGTTTACTCGGTACACCGCTGTACTCTGAGACCGGTAAAGCAGTCAATGACTCCGTGGGAGGGGAAGCATGACTTTCACATTCTCTTAAAGCGGTTTTCTAATCAGGCTGTTTTCACCTGTGCTCTCAGCCAGCTTCAGGCTCCCACTTAATGTTTAGAATGTTGGTGGTTTTACAGCAGTGATTGGCATCTCAGCTCTGCCATTCCTAGCTAAGCTTGTTAGAGGGACATTAGTGATGAAGGGGTTTTAACACTAGGGCACAAGGGTACAGAGAACTAAAGGGTAAAGTGTGTAAGTAAGAAAGATAATCAAGATCCTGTTTTTGCTGATAAACACACAGGGAGTGAGGCACATGCGGCCGGGCGCTAGAGCAAGGAGGTGGGTTTTCACCCGGGGGCCTTCTTATACAAACAGGAGCTAAGAATTGCTCTAACTAAAGCAAAATCAGAAAGGAAAGTTGGTTATTTGGTAATAGTCTCTATGGACCATTGCCTAATTTTAAAAAAAACATGACTTTAAAATTTCCCGCCTTCGCGATAATTGTATAGCAG
>JAODAL010019108.1:0-72915 GCA_025379985.1 Phyllomedusa bahiana
GGGGTTTTTCATAAACATAAACGGGAACAATTAAGGAAAAAATTTGCTCTAAGGCTAAGTTCACATGGCTTATTGCAGGGGCGTATTGTATGCCCCGCAATTACGACGGGTGTTTGGGAGCTCGGGCCGAACGGCACGTACTCCCGCAATGCGGGGGGGGCCGGCAGCCCGCCAACCACATAGACTGTCATTACTTGCGGCACATAAGCGCCGTGAATAAATGACATGTCACTTATACCCCCGCGCATCGTATTGTACGCCCGGGGAGAGGAGGCGTAATCAATAGTTCTCTATGAGAAATGTTGATTACCGTAAGGACTGGGGCGCATTTAGCACGTGCAACACGTGGCAAAATACACCCCAATTTAACCCATGTGAACATTAGGAGTGACAGAAAAAAGTTGTGAGGCACAAATGCTGCATTCCTTTCAATGGCTAACTGAAAAGATGAGGACAACTTCCATACAGGGGCGTAGCTATAGGAGGTGCAGTGGTAGCAGCTGTTATGGGGCCCTGCATCCTGAAGGGCCCAAAAGCCCATTTGACACATAGGTGATTTGGAGACGGTATGTTATACAATTACTGGACCCCCAAAACTGCAAAAACAGAACTTTTAGGCATTGAGTATAATTTAGCAAATCCAAGCACTCTGTATAATATATATATCCATGTATGATAGTTAAGTGTTATGTGAGCTTCAAATGTTGCCAAATAACAGCTTCTGGGTGTGGGAAAGATGAAGCCAGCAATACCAAACTCCCTAACTATTGATGTCTATGGAGAGGAAAATGTTATCTAACTAACTAAGAGCAGTCTGTACAGTACAGAGAGTGAGCTGAAAATGGCGTTCACAAGACAATTCAGTGAAATATATATGACATGGTCATGTGATTTTAGTAGCAAATGAGAGCCTTACATCTCAGTGATGACGTTTTTGACACTTCTCTGTGCTCTGCACTGATTGGATGGCCACCAGAAGTGCAGAAAGGTGATTGGATGGCTGCCAAAAGTGCAGAAATTCGCTGAAAACAAAACTGAAAATGGCTTGTTGAACTAGAACTAGAACTTTACTCGAATGAACAGTAAAAGGTTTGGTTTGGTTCAAGTTCTAAAAATTCGAAAAGTTATACTAGAACTTAACTTTTCTAGAACGGTTCAATCAACACTAATCATGATCACCAAGTTCCCAAGAATACATTTACCTACCCAAGCATACATGGGTAAATGTTTGCGTACAAGATAGGAGCTGGGACTAGGTTCCTTAGCCATAATCCCATGAGTGAGATATGGAAAACATGGACTATGGACAAGATTTGTTTGAGCTATAATTTTTTCCATTGTCAAAATCCATATGCTCAGGTTTCTAGGGGTTGTAGTGATGGTTAGTTTGGCTTCTGGTTTATCCTTCTCCCACTTTTTCTCAGTACATATGTGATAATTGGAATAGCTGTCACAAGGACTCAATAGGACTGTGCATTCCCTCTCAGGAAACAATGACTGCAATATTTCCATAAAAAGATATGATACATCATACACAATAATTATATATAAAACAATTAAATATTTGACCCCAGAGGCTCATTTTGCATGATGTGACATGAGAAATTGACTCACAGGTAATTTCACAAGTTCATCTAACCTGAATTAAACATTTGACCCTAGAGGCTAATTTTCCTTACACACAGTATATGGTATTAGCCTTTACTTAACTTTTCTTACTTACATCCCTGGACTCAGGGAGTTTGGTCATCCTATTAACAGCCACACTCCCTAATGTGCTAATCCCTGGGAACTGGTAGGGGGTAATGTGTGTTCACAAAGATACCAAGAGTTACCACATGGCCTAGGTGACATCAGTCATAGACTGGTCTACTATATATCACACTGATTATATTGTAAAAAACTTGCAGCATGCAACTATTATTGGGTCAGATTTTCCCTTATTCTGGGATCTATGGTCGAATACAGTGCTGCCCATCCACGCAGTCTGCCATGAAATGAAATTCCGACTAGTGCTAGTGCTGAGCGGTCAAATGAATTTCCATTAGAAGTGTTTGTAAGAGATGAGGATGAGAAGTCTCTTGAAACCAATGTCTATGATCTGGAGGTATTTTGGGACTGTCTAGCTCAGGGATCTAACCCTAAAAGGTGTGCTGGAAAATGTAACAGTGCTAAATGGTTTACACCAAGATCCAGAAGAAGAATGGCAGGCCTTACTGGCCAGTGTTTCAGGGAAATAAGGTTTTTTTGTCAGTCCTGTCCAATGGGCCAGCTAAGCTCCTCTGTTGCTCATTTCCATAGTCCCTTAGTACTGTTGCCCCTAATCAAAATTTCATTTAAATGGATTGCTACATCCTTTAAGTGCAATCTCCTTAAGGTGTACTAATATGCCGCATTAAATACCAGCATGGTTTTATGAAGGATTATAGGGATGAAGGGATCTTAAAGGAAAGTCTTGTCTCGTCATCTGACCTCTCTTCTTCTGTCATTCCAGGTATGCTTTCTGTGGAGCTACAACCCTCAACTTCTCTCATGTCCCTGTGTAAATGTCCTGCTATGTCTTATTGAATGGTAATGCATTTCTGTGGAGTCTACAACCCTCAACTTCTCTACAACGTACCCTGTGTAAATGTCCTGCCATGTCTTATTGAATGGTAATGCATTTCTGTGAGCACAACCCTCAACTTCTCTCCTGTTGCCCTGTGTTAATGTCCCTGCCATGTCTTATTGAATGGTAACTACAATTATCTGTGGAGCTACAACCCTCAACTCCTCTCCATGGTGCCCTGTGTAAATGTCCGCTGAGTCTTATTGAATGGTATGCATTATCTGTGAGCTACAACCCTCAACCTCCGCTCCATGTGCCCTGAGTAAATGTCCTGCTATGTAATAATTGAATGGATTATGCATATCTGTGAGCTTTACAACCCCGCAACTTCCTCTCCATGTGCCCTGATAAATGTCCTGCTATGTCTATATTGAATGGTAAGATGCATTACTGTGGAGCTACAACCTCACGTCCTCTCCATGTGCCCCTGTGTAAATGCCTCTATGTCTTATTGAATAGTATGCATTTCCTGTGGACTATAATACCCTCAACTTCCCTCTGCCATGAGCCATGTGTAAATGTCCGTGCTATTGTTTTCCTTTATTGAATGGTATGCATTTCTGTGGAGCTACAACCCTCAACTTCCTCTCCATGTGCCCTGTGTAAAGTGTCCCCTGCTATGTCTTATTGAAATGAGTAAGCATTTCTGTGGCGCTACAACCCTCTCAACCTTCCTCTCCATGTGCCTGGTAAATGTCCTGCCATGTCTTATTGAATGGGTAATGCAATTTCTGTGGAGCTACAACCCTCAACTTCCTCACCATGTGCCCTTTGTAAATGTCCTGCCATGTCTTATTGGAATGGTATGCCAGTTTCCTGTGGAGCTACAAGCCCTCGACTTCCTCTCCATGTGCCCTGTGTAATGCCTGCCATTGTCCTTATTGAATGAGAGATGCATTATTTCTGTGGAGTCTACAACCCTCAACTTCCCCTCTCCATGTGCCCTGTGTAAATGTCCTGCTAAAATGTCATATTGAATGGTACTTGCATTTTCTGTGGACTACACCCTCAACTTCCTCCTCCATGTCCCATTGTAAATGTCCTGCCATGTCTTTATTGAATGGGGTATTCATTTCTGATAGGAGCTACAACCCCAACATCCTGCTCCATGTGTGCCCTGTGTAAATGTCCTGCTCATGTCTTATTTAATGGTCACACAACTTTGTTGATAAACTTTGTAGAATTTTGGCTGCAGTCTCCTGCATATATGGACAGCCTGAATTGTCTACCCACAATCACTTTTCAATCTTTCCTTCTGCTCTCACCAATACCGCCCCCCATTCTCCAATTTCACACCTGGTAAGAGTAGCAAGCTTCCTAATTAAGCATGCACTCTAGTCAGATATACATGACTTTTATCAGTCATGCATCACATCCTTTAAGTGCAATCTCCGATAAGTGTATTATACGCATCATTAAAACAGCATTGAAACCAGAAGTGCGAGACCAAAGGTAACCAAGTACCTCTCCAGCTCCACACTCAAACAGTACACCCAATATGCACCTCTCCGCCACAATAATCACTGCCTTCATCACACTCATCAAAAAAACTCCTTGTCACACCTCAGAACATCCCGCGCTGGGCAATGGATATTCCAATAATCTCCACCTTATCTGTCTTACCCTCACACCTGACCTCTACTCTTCACCTCTTGGCACAACATTACACGACCTTCCTCCAAAGAAACCCACACAATCCCACCTCCATTTCCTCTATCCCACACACGAGATGCATCCTCACTCCGGGGTGGGCTACCTGCTTTCTTCCCTCGCTGCCGGGGACATATCTCCGCACATGACTAACCAAATGCTATAACCCTCTGGCTCGCCCCCTCAGCTCATCCCACTTGTGGCTTCAGGCATCTCTACAGACCAAGCAGCACACACTTATCAACCACACAAACCTACAAAACCATCCCCATCATCACCCCTGCAGCGACCAAATCCCCATGTCTGGTGCGCCTCTGGAATGCACGTTCAGTGTGCAACAAGCTTCCCTATCATTCCACGACCTCTTCACCTCGACGCAATACTCACCATCATCCCCCCAACCTTCTCGGTCATTAACAGAAACCTTGATGCTCGTATCATGCCACCCTCTGACACACACTTCCTCCATCGATCGCCACCTCCCCTAAGGTGGGCCTCCAGTTTGAACCCACTACCGCCCCCGCCCGCAGTAAACATGGGCGAAGAGTCGTGTGGCCATCTTCTGTCAGATACTGTTCCTTGTCTCTCTATTCCACTAGTTACCTCGCTTCACTCGTCACCCCACCTTCGTTTGTTGCAATTCTGTCCGCGAGTCTACTCCCCCTCCAGACCTTCCACGTGTGAGCTGAGTATTTATTTCCCCTGGCCCTGCCACCACCTTCCTTGCACCACTTTTACTTCCTGGCTTCCCTACCACTTACCTTGCCCACCGACATCCCCCACTATTATCAGTGGGAGATTTTTAACTGTAGTATCCCAATCGATACCCCCACCTCCACTACTAACACAATCCTCCAGTCACTCTCCTCTTCCCTTATTGGGCCTCTCCCAGTGACCTCTGGAGCCACTCCCAAACAAGCGCGACACCACAAACTGACCTCATCTTCACCGCCTCATCTATCTCCACCTACATCTCAAACTCTCCTCTCCCTATCTCTGGCCACAATACTCTTCGCTCACCCTTCACCTCCATCACCACGCCCCTGCCCTCCGGCACCAAATCTAGGCACACCCACCAGGAAACCTAACAAACCTCAACCCTTGCACTCTCTCTGACTCTCTTGCTCCTCTTACCATATCCTCACTTGCTGATTCACGCAGCCACCAATTCTACAACAACACAATCACATTCCATTCTCGATGCTGTCACCATCTCTCACACACACCAGAACCCGCAAAATGAACAGACAACCCATGCACACACAGACTCCCCCAAACCTGAAGCGAGTTTCTCAGAGTTGCCGGAACACCGCTTGGGAAGAAAACACCTCCACCACTGACATATCTACTCATATAAAGAATCACAGCACACATTTAAATCCGCACTCACCTCAGCCAAACAAGACTATTTCACCACCTCATATCCATCCCGGACCCACAACCCCAGACAACTTTTTAATCACTTTCAACTCTCTCCTGCGTCCTCCTGCACCCCCTCCCCCATACTCTCCTCTCAGCAGAATGATTATCAATCCACTTCCATACTAAAATAAATCGTCAATCAGACACAGCTCACCCCACCAGTCCCTCTCAGCCTACCTCTATACTGCGTGCCCACAGCCCACCTCTGTACCTTGCCCCATGACAAGTCCCCCCTCTAACTCGCTTCTCACCGGTGGACTCCCTAACAGCTCTCTCTCTACTGTCCAAATCGAAACACACACCACCTGAAGTCCTTACACACTCCCGCATCTCACCTCCATCCCTGAGACCTAAGTGCTGTTATCATCCACAGCCCTCACTCATCTCTTCAGAGCCTATCATTAAACCGTCATGTGTCGCTGAGCTTCCTTCATCATTTAAACATGCGCGCCATCACCCCCTCATCCTAAAGAAAACACATATCATGACCCCTCCTCACTGTCCAACCTACCCTCCCCCATCTCACTGCTTCCATTCGCCTCTAAACTCCCTTGACAACACGTCCATCTTCACTTTCCCGCCCATCTCTCCACCAACTCTCATCTTGACCACTCAATCGGGCTCCGTCCCCCACCACTCTACTGAAACCGCCCTAACCAAAGCACCCATACCTAGCAACTGCCAAAGCCTCATGCCACTACTCAGTGCATCTACCTCCTAGACCTTTCTCAATCAGCCTCTTCGACAAACTGTCGACCACATTTCCTCCTCCTTCCTACAACACAACGATCTCTCCATTCCCCCCTCTGCAACCTCACCCCAGGACCCTTGAGGAGCGTCTTTTCTTGATTACTCCTACGACCGATACACTGATACGAGTCTCCTACATTTCAGCCGATCTCATCACTATCTCGCTCTTCCCACCATCCTCCTCAACTCATATAGCACCTCCTCTCTGACGGTGTCCCCCCCCAAGGGTCATCCTGAGGCCCACCTAATACTCCTTCTCTATCTACACTTCTTGGTCTGGGTCAGCTCATAGCTTCACACGGCAATTCAATACACCCTGTATGCAGATGACACCCAACTCTATACATCTCCCAGGACCTAATGTCGCCTCTCTTCTCTCCTGGATCCCTGACTGTCTTGTCCTCCATTTCAACTCCTTCTTCTCCTCCCGCTCTAAAACTAAACGTGGAGAAAAGAATTCATTATCTCCCACCGTCCACACCATCTCTCATCCCCCATCCTCCTCTATCACCATCGTCTAAACTAGCTACAACTCGTCCTGCATCAGCACCACAGGTGCCTTGGAGACCATCTTTGACTCCAATCTGTCCTTCAAACCACACATCCAACCCTCACCTCTGCTTGTCACCTCCACCTAAAAAATATTTCCGACTCCGCTCTTTCTTAACATCTGAAATGCACAAAAATGCTTTCCATCCCCTCGTCATCTCCCTCCTCGACTACTGCAAACATCCTCCTCTTGCGGCCTCCCAGCTTAGCACCCTCGTTCCCCTCCAAACTATCCTTAACTCTGCTTGCCGTCTGATTCACCTCTCCCTCGCCTACTCCCCTGCCTCTCCCCTCCTGCCAAAACCCCCTCACTGGCTACCCAATTCCCAGCGAATCCAGTTCAAGCAGCAACTTGCCAAAAAGGCCCCTCCATAACCTCTCCCCTTCATACATCCTGCCTTAAACTCTAAATACCTCCCCCTCACGCAACCTCCGTTTCCCCACAGGGCCCCTTTTCCTCTGCTCTCCTCTTATCACCTCCCCCACAAAACCGGGCTCCAAAAATTCTCTTGTGCTTCCCCCCCACTCTGGAAACCACTCCCCAACACATCAAAAACTTTTCCCCCTCCTCACCGGCTTTAAACTTTAACCCAAAACCTTTCCCCCCCTTTAGGGTTGCCTATTTAACCAACATTAACCGGGTTTTCACTGCTCCGCCCCACAAACATGTCTGCGCCTCACCTTCTGTCCCCTTTTACCCTCCCCTGTAGATTTAAGCCCCGCGGGGCATTTGGGGGCCTTTTTTCCCCCTTTAACATTGTTAGTCACTTATTGTCACTTTGTAATTGTTTGACCCAAATTTTTTTATGTACCCGCCTGAAAAGTAAAAGCCCCTGGAATCAAGGGTGCTCCAAAATAAATGGTCACGTCAGCTTTAGAGGCCACAATATATTCTAGTAGTGGTGGACTATGCAACCCGGGTTTCCCCAAAAGCATTTTCCCTTAAGGGAAAACCTTCCCTTTTCCCAAAAAAATACCGGGGTTTTTATTTTTTTAAGGGGATTCTAACTTTCAAAGGGGGGAAACCCCATGGGCCCAGGGGTTTTGAAGGAAAAAGGGAAATGTATAAAACTGAAGCCACACAAATTAAGCACTTTCAGTTTTACCATCTAAAAAACAGACAAGTTTGTGGGGGAGGTTTAACAAACCCCAAAAAAATTTAAAGGGTCAGAAAAATTGGAGAAAAGGACGTCAGGGAAGTAATTTTTGCCCTAACCCATTGTTCCCCCATCAGGAACATTCCCCAAGCCTCCACTGGGGTTTCTCCCATTGAATTGCTGTATAGTCAGCACCCCCGGGGCTTAATTGATGTAGTGAAGGAGACCTAGGAAAGTGAAACGACTCCCTACAAAAGTAAACCCTTTAACCGGGGGTTTCAGATGCCGGGAAAAAATAAAAATAATTTTGATGCCCATTGTAAAAGAACATCTTCTGCTGGCACAAAAATTGCAGGGTATATAATGAGTCCTCCAGATTTTTTAAAATATTCAGACCCTTTGATTTGGGTTTCCATGCTGGAAATTGCCTCTTGGGAAAAGGGGGTAAAAACCGAAGTTTTCACTTCCCCGTTTTAAAAATCGGAAACCCAAAATTTAACTTTTTTAAAAAAATGCAAAGCAAAACCCGCATTAAAAAGAAAAGTTGTCATTGGATTATTTTGGATTGATGTTGATGTTTCAACACAAAAACCATGCAAAGAAAAAAAAAAAGAGCGGGGCGCACAAATAATTTTTATACTGTTTGGAAATAAAGATGAGTTTTGAATACAAAATTGGGTTCTCACCTTGGGGTGTTTTTCGTTTTTTATTGAGGCACAACCTCAAAGCGTTTTAAAAGGGGTAATTTTTTCCGGGGAACCCTTAATACGGCACCGCCGGGCCCCGAAGCTCCGCTCCCGAGGTCCGTTTGGGAATAGACGCCAAAAGGAAAAAAAAATGGGCCCGGCCCCCAACAAAATAAAAACCGGAAAACTAAAGGGGGTTTTTTCATTAAAAAAATAATTTTTTTCCCTTAAAAAAGCTAAGGGGTTTTTCTCTCCAAAAAAAAAAACAAAACAGAACAATTTAAACTTGACGCGTTTCGCGTGAGTGCCCATGCTTCATCAGAAGTATACAGTCCATAGTGTTTAAACAATGTATATATAACAGAACATAAACTGTAATTGGATACAAAATGTGTCTATATCGGTGACGTGCAGAGGCGGGTGTTCGGTGATGATACTGAAAGGCATTGGAGAAGAGTGTGTCAATCAAAGGGATCAAAGGAAACATTGGACAAAAAGATGTCCATCAAAGAGATAGAAGTCTGAAGAAAGAAGAGTCCTTTGGATTGGAGGAGAAAGAAGCTCGAGGGGAGCATCGTATGGAGACGGAAAAATAAACAAATACTAGCGTGCTACAAACTATATTACATTATCAAAACAAATAGATTTGGTGCTTATAAACCATGACCCCGTGATGTAGATAAATCACGGGGGAAATAAAAATGTCAATGAATATACATAAATCCCCGAAAAAGGATTGGAAAAGTCACAGCCAATGGGGGACGGGGCGGGAAATATGAACGCGCCAATGGGAGAGCTCGTACAAAGTTTAAAAACATAGGCGCTAAAATGTTTAGGTTAAGGGGCGCCAAATAAACTTCAAAATTTATATAAAAGACATGATTGGTTAACCTAAAATGTGGGAAATATGAATTGACCAATGAACAAGGGGGATCGAATAAACAAGGGGGATGCGCCGCCTTGCACTAGCCCTGGACCCCGAACCACTGCCTAATGAAGGCCGATGAAATTTTGAAACTGTCGGGCCTTGTGGATTTGACGGAGAGAAAGGCTCCGTGTCCGCATCTGTGTCCGTCTCCTCCTCCGTCGCTGGTGGGACCTATTGTTTAGGAGTGTCCAACGATCGTTCCAAAACTAAGATCACCACAATGCTCATGCTGACAAGGGTATTGTCCGCACTGACCATTTTGGTGGCTTCTTCAAAACTGGCAAGGATGGTGCTGAGCTCTTTCACCTGCCTCCACTCTCGGTGGCTCAAACACCCGAGGTCCGCCCCGCTGCTTGTCAGGCCATGTGTCACTTCTTTATGCATAATGGCATTGCGCTGCTGCCACAATCGCTGGAGCATGTGGAGGGTGGAATTCCAGCGTGTTGCCACGTCAACAATGAGACGGGTGACAGGGAGGCCAAGCTGAGGCTGCAACGCAGCCAGCCGGGACGAAGCAAGGTGCGAATGGCGTAAGTGTGAATTTAGACCTCGAGCCTTCCTCCAGACCCGGGTAGCTCTTTAGAAATTTCTGGACGACAAGGTTCATGACATGTTTCCAGGCAAGGGATGTGCTCCCGCCTACCGATCTTAAGGGCGGCCAGCAAAATTTCGCCGTTATCGCACACCACCTTGCCTGGCACAAGGTTCTTGTCACCCAGCCAGGGGCTCGGTCTCGTGGAGCCCGTCCCCAGCTCCTTTACCTGTGTGTGGGACGGTCTCCAATACAAGATTAATTTCAAAAACGGCCTGGTTTTTATGGGCGTGATGCACCAGAGGACCTTGGGGGAAAGAACCCCGCACCATCCCTGCGGTTTTGAAGAGGGGTGCGCCAAGCCTGAGAGCCACCCTTTACCCCCATGGTCATCCACCAGCTCACCCCGTGAGCTTGTCAAGAGATATAGAGGCCTTGGCCGTGCTTACTAGTCCATGGTCTGTGGTCAGATGGGCTTTTCCGGCCACAGATGAAGAAATGCGCGCTTGAAATTTTAGATGACAACGTGGCTGGCCAGGGCAGGGAGGCTTTTTCTGGCAAAAAAATGCCTGCTTGGCATCTGGTTATTGGGGGCAGGCAAGGGCCATGACGTGGGGGGAAAGCCATCATTGTGTCCACCAGACGGAAATGCAAACATTTTCCAATGGCCAAAGCCTGGCAATGCCGACATTCAAGCTTTTGGCTTTGGGGGATGGTTTGGGTTAAAGTGTTTTTTTCTGCTCCCAAACCTGGAAGACAGAAGGCTGGCTGCTAGACTGGCCGCTGTACAGCGTGGCAGGTCGTCAAACTGGCGGAAGGAGAAGGGGTAGGAATGGGTCTCTGGTTTGGTGCTGGTGGTACTCGGGCGACGGTGGAGGCTAAAAGCGGGGCTGATCCCTGATTCATGACTCTGAGAGACATGGGCAGCTGAGGAACGCTTGGTGGTGGCGGAGGAGGAGGGAGGGCAGAGACAGAGGGTGTGAAAGTGGTTGAAGGCTCGGCGGTCGGTCTGTCCTTTTTTGGCCAAGTTTCTGCCTCCATTTCAACTAATGCATTCGCTGCATGTGACTAGACATGTTGGTGGTGGTTAACCACCTAAGGTTCTTGCCTCTACTTATGCGTTTATGGCAAATGCGGATATGACATCGCTTGGTGAGTCAGAGGCTTGTCAAAGAGGCCCAGACATTAGAGGGTTTTTCCTGGACCTTTTTGACGGCGATAAACGAGGAGAGTGGTTTGTAAACGTGGCTGGCGGAATCTTATTCAGCGGACTTCTGCGACGCCCTCCCCTTTGAGGCGGGCCCCTTTAAGACACTACCCCTCGTCTTCCTCCTCGTCCAGTGTTTTGAATTGCCGATCGCAAGCAAAATTCTGCTGAAAAGATCACGTTGTGATCGCAATGTGTCATCTTTCATCATCAACAAGGTGAACTTCGTGTTCCCTGACATTATGCATCCAGGAGCAGCGGGCTAACAAGCAAGAGGGTATGCAAGGCGTTGCAGGACCGGCAGGGATTTTTGGGCCGGGATTGACCGGCTTCCCTTCTCCTCCTCTGATGGCATCAGTTAACTGGGCGTCAGGAGCGAGAAATCATCCTCTTTGGCCTCTTGATCTTTTAACATGCTTTTGACCCCAACGCATTTTGTCATCAAAGAGGTCTTCAGAAAATGGATTATCCACAGTGGTGGGTACACGAGTTGACAATTGGGGCTGCTTCATGTTGGACGGGATGCTGATGATGTGATGACACATTTGTGGCCGTGACTGGGAGGAACGAGGAGGTAAGACTGCTGGATGAAAGGGTTGCATTTAAACTACTGAAGAACAGATTGGCGACGCTGTTCATTATGAGATTCACAGGTGGCCCGACCCAGCGATGACAGGCTGACGGTCCTGCAATGGGCGATCCGCTGGCATGCGTGTTGTCGCAGCACTGGAAGGAGCACCTTCTCTCGTTACCCCTACCTCCATGTCACCTACCCCCCTCTTTGCTCGCTTACCACCTGAATTTCGCTCCATGTTCAGAAATATAAAAATTTGAGAAGTTATGAAAGAGTTTTGGAAAGTCTCTTATTAAAAGACGGCAAATCTCAAATCCCTCAAATCAAAACAAAATTGCTGGATTCAAATTTAACTGCAAAAATAGATTATCAACAAAGTTTGACTGGCCAAAAGTGAAAAAAACACCCGTCTGAAATGTAAACGGATATTAAAAGGAATTTTTGGCACCTATCAGTACACCTGTGGTGACTACAAAGTTGCTGGATTCAAATTTAACTATAAAGTAGCTCTATGAACAAGCTTTGATGGGCCAAAAGTGAAAAAAAAACCTTTTCTGAAATGTTACGGGATAATATAAGGTATTTTTTGGCACCTATCAATTCACTGTGGTGACTACTAAAATTTCTGTATTCAAATTTAACTACAAAGTAGCTCTATGAACAAAGCTTGATGACCAAAGTGAAAAAAACACCTGTCTGAATGTTCGGGGTAATATAAGGTATTTTTTGGCCCTACAAACCCCCTGTGGTGACTACAAAAATTTGGTTTTTTTTTCCCAAATTTAAAATAAAAAGTACTCTATAAACCCCAAAGTTTTGACTGAAAAAAATTTAAAAAAAAAACACCTTTCGGGAAATGTTTTCGGGATAATAAAAGGTTTTTTTGGCACCTATCAATTCCCTTTGTGGTGACTATAAATTGCTGTATTAAAATTTAAACCCAAATTTAGAAAAATTTGAAAAGGAAAAACCTACCCTAAAATTTGTTTTCCTGAAATTTAAAAGTGGAGTTTTGCACCTAACAAAAGGACTGCAGTTACTAGAAAAGTTGTGAAATTCCAAATTAAAAGTTCAGGTGCCCAATACCCAGGAAAATTTCAATAGTAAACTGTTAAAAATTTAAAGTTTATTGCAGTGAAAATGTTCCCACAAGTCTTGGTGAAATATATTCAGTTTTTTTAAAGAGCTTGTTTTGTTTCGCCCGGGGGCCCCCCCCCCCCCCCCCCCCCCCCCCGCTCCCCCTGGTGACTTTACAGCGGTAGATGCTCCTTTAAAATTCGCTGAGCTGTTTGGACACAGGCAGAGCGCACGTCCTACTGCTAGGAGACAGCTGACGGACACTGATCATGAACAGGAAGGGCTGTTCTCTGTAAAACGAGGTCCGGTGAATTTTCCAGCCAATCGCAACCAGACCCATCCCAGGCCTGACGGCGCACACACATCTCACCCGGCTCTATTCTGTAAGCTGAATTGCTGGCCGCCAATATGACAGGAAGCGCCGAAAATGGTGCGATATTTATAGATGATGCACATATGTTAAACTACATTATCGCATGATCTAAAAAATCCGATCACCATAAAAACCTTGCCGATTTCAACTTTGTCGATAATAATCGCTCAACACTAGTTGTGAGGGGTCAGCCTCTGCATACCAAGACCGGTGATGAGGACAGCAGTGACGATGAAACACAAATAGATGATGATGTAGCCGACCGCACTTGGGAGCCGGGTGACACAAGAGCTTCATCATCGTCAGGAGAAGGGGGCGTCAGCTTGCGCGTCAGGCAGCGGCGCAGCCAGCAAGTGGGTTGTGTGGCCGTGCGTCAGCAGGATAGCAGCAGTGTGAGGTCTGGAGCCAAGCGGCCACGGGGTAAAAAATCCGCTTCTCAGGTCCAAGAAAGTAGCGGCGGCGGCAGTAGTCACTCAGTGCGGAGCGTTGGCGGTAAAATCCGATACTCGGCGGTGTGGCAGTTCTTTGCTAAGACACCGGAGGAGCCAAATATGGGTATATGTAGAATCTGTGGGCAGAAAGTGAAGCGTGGCCATGGAGCTAACGTTGGCACCACGGCCCTGCGTCAACACATGCAGCGTCACCATCCGGTGGCCTGGGAGAAACGTGGCTCAGATGTGGTGGTTCATCCTGCCGCCGCAGCAGCGGCCAGTGGCACACATGCCATGCAGCCAGTCAAGGCTATACCACCTCTGCAGAAGGGAGCTGTTTCTCTTTGACATCATCTCCCGGTCCAGATGCTCCTGCTCCTCGCTACTCATGGTGCCAGCAGTCGTTCAGCGAGGCGATTGCAAAGAGACAACAGTATGCGTCCAACCATCCTAAGGTGCAGCAGCTGACCGTGCTCCTGTCCAAGTTGTTGGTACTGCAGTCCCTCCCTTTCCAAATGGTGGACTCTGCACTGTTCAGAGAACTAATGGCTTGTGCCGAGCCGAGATGGAGAGTTCCAAGCCGTAATTTCTTTTCCAAAAAGGCAGTACCAGCACTTCATAAATATGTAGAACAGAAGGTGGGCCAGTCCTTGAGCTTATCGGTTTGTTCCAAGGTGCACGGCAGCGTGGATGTCTGGAGCTGTAACTACGGTCAGGGCCAGTACATGTCCTTTACGGCCCACTGGGTGAATGTGCTTCCGGCCCAGGCACACCAACAACTTGGACAGGAGACAGCGCTTTCTCCTCCACGTTGTCAAACTGCGGCTCCTGCGCCAATGTCCGCCTCCTCCTCCTCCACCACCACCACCATCTCAGCCTCCACAAGTACTGCTCCATCATACCACATGTGTAGGGTACAGCGGTGTCACACAGATCTACACCTGGCTTGCCTCGGCGAACAAAGTCACACAGAGGAGGAACTGCTCCGCGTCATGCAGCAAGAAATCGATGTGTGGCTTTCTCCGCGCCAACTGCAAATCGGAACCATGGTGACGGACAATGGGAGGAACATGGTGTCCGCACTGCACTGAGGAGGAATGGTCCATGCGCCCTGCATGGCGCACGTGTTCAATCTGGTTGTGAAAAGGTTCCTGAAGTCGTCCACTGATCTTCAGAACATTCTGAAAATGGGCAGGAAACTGTGCATGCACTTCATCCATTCCTACAAAGCCAGGAACACCCTCTTCGAGTTGCAGCGGCAGAACCACCTCCCCCAGCACACTCTGATATGCTCTGTTTCCACCCGTTGGAATTCCAGCCTGCACATGTTGGACCGACTGTATGAACAGAGAAAGGCCATTAACGATTTTTTGATGATCCAGGCGGACAGGAGTACTCCCCTGTGTAACTTTGATGTCAGCCAGTGGCAGCTCATGCGTGACACCTGCCGTTTGTTGAGGCCATTCGAGGAGGCCACGTTATTTGTCAGTCGCCAGGACTACGGGATAATTAATGTCATTCCACTGCTTCATGTCCTGGAACAGATGCTGAAAAATCTGTCTGGGCAGGGGACTGGAGACGTGGCGACTACATCTCGCGGCCACATGAGTCCGGTGGGGACTGAAATGGAGGAGAAGGAGGAGGAGGACATTGGAGCAGAAGCATTGTCTGGTGAAATGAGTGGATTTTCTACCCAGGTGACAAGAGAGGAGGAGCAGGAGCAGCTGGAGGAGGTAGATGGAGATGAGGAAGACGAGGCAGATGACCCGCAAGCACCGTGGCAGTATACAGTGGAGATGGAGGCAGGGAGCCCCTCGGAGTCACTTGTGCAGATGGCCTGCAGCATGCTGATTTGCCTGACTAGTGACAGCCGAATAGTCAGCATCCGGCAGAGGGATGACTTCTGGCTCTCCACCCTATTGGACCCTCGCTACCGGTCCAAAATGGGAGCCTTTTTCCCAGCTATTGAGAGGGAGGACAAACTCAAATACTATAGGGAAATCCTCCGTATTCAGTTGGCCGCTGCCTATGTGCGGCATCGTCCCTCCTCTGACAGGTCTGACCGGGGGGTTCTTCAGCGCTCACGTACTACTGCCGCGGCTGCCGGGGGAAGGTGGGGGGGTCGGAGCAGTACCAGCTCCATCAGCAGCAACCTAAGTCTGGAGTCACTGATGAGCAGCTTCCTTCACCTGCCTAGTGAGGATGGCAGTCGCCAGCAGCAGCAGCAGGACCTGGAGCAGACCCTGAACCAACAGGTGGTGGCCTACTTGGACAGCACTCTGCCACCCCAGTTAGAAGATCCGCTGGACTCCTGGGCAGCCAAACTGGATGTGTGGCCGCAACTTGCCGAGTTTGCAGTGGAGAAGCTGTCCTGCCCGGCCAGTAGTGTGGCATCAGAGCGGGTGTTCAGTGCGGCGGGGGCCATCGTTACCCCAAAATATTACTACAGGCCAGTAAGTTTAACTTCTGTTATAGGTAAAATGTTTGAAGATTTTCTAAGATGCTATACTAAAGTATCTCACTGAAAATAAATGTATAAATCAGTTCCAGCATGGGTTTATTAAGGATTTGTCCTGTCAAACTAATCCCATCAGCTTTTATGAGGAGGTCAGTTCTAGACTGGATTGGGATGAGGCATTGGATATTATGTATCTAGATTTTTCTAAAGCATTTGATATGGTATTACTAGTGTGGTATCACAGGGGTCAGTATTGGGCCCCATTCTCTTTAACATATTCATTAACATCATACTTGGGTGCAATTTCCAGATACCTGAAGGTACCTCATTCATCTGTACAAACAATTATACACAAGTACAAACAAGAAGGGAATGTTCAGCCATCACATAGCTCAGGAAGGAGACGGGTTCTGTGTCTCAGGGACGAAGGTGCTTTGGTCCGACATGTGCGTTTCAACCCAAGAACAAGTAAAAGACCTTGTGAAGATGCTGGCAGAAGCTGGTAAGATTCTGTCATCATCCACAGTGAAACGAGTACTGTATCAACATTGGCTGAAAGGCAACTCTGACAGGAAAAAGCCACTACTCCAAATGAAACATATAAAAGCCATATAACTGTTTGCAAATGCACGCAGGAACAAAGACCTAAATTTTTGGAAATATGTCCTGTGGTCTGATGAAGCTAAAATTGAACTGTTTGGCCATAATGACCACCATTACCTTTGGAGGAAAAAGGGAGAGGCCTAGAGGCCTAAGAATACCACCCGAAATGTGAAACATGGGGGTAGCAGCATCATGTTGTGGGGTTGTTTTGCTGCAGAAGGGACTGGTGCATTTCACAAAATAGATGGCATCATGAGGAAAGAAGATTATATGGCAATACTGAAGCAACATCTCAAGTCATCAGCCAGGAAGTTAAAGTTTGGGTGGAGATGGGTCTTCCAAATGAACAGTTAGTCATAGAAAACCTCGGCACACCAATTATAGTATTATGCAAATAATAGAATGTTTTATTTTTTACAAAAATAGATAATCAGATACTGCTTACAAGGAACATTCTGTATAAAGGTTACAGTAATACAATAGATGCCATAACATTAGA
Source organism: Phyllomedusa bahiana (assembly GCA_025379985.1). NCBI lineage: Eukaryota > Metazoa > Chordata > Amphibia > Anura > Hylidae > Phyllomedusa > Phyllomedusa bahiana. The sequence goes on from JAODAL010019108.1 coordinate 17,445, forward strand.
CGTTTCGGCCATAGCCTTTGTCGCAAAAGATATCTGGAAGAAACAAAGAAAAATAATGAATGCACAACTAATATACCATTTTAAGCAGACAAGATAGTGTATATAGAAAGGTAGGCGTGGATAAGGAAGAGCCCGAACAGGCCTTTCTTACCATTTTTGAGCTGTATATTTATATTATCCTATACTTCACCCACCATTTTCCCCAAATATTATACCTCTTTATTTCCCCTGCCCCCTCCTCTCTGCATGTTTCTTCTTGTCTGCTTAAAATGGTATATTAGTTGTGTATTCATTATTTTTCTTTATGTTCCTTCCAAATGTCTTTTATTACAAAGGCTATGGCTGAAACAGCTAATCTTATGGCATCTATTTTATCACTATAACCTTTATATAGAATGTTCCTTGTAATCAGTATCTGATTATCTATTTAAAAAAAAAAAAAAAAATTCTATTATTTGAATAATATCATGATTGGTGTGCCGTGGTTTTCTACTACTATTTGTTGCTTGGTCGATTTTGACATTACCACTGAGCATCCACCACCTAGGTGTGAATTACCCTTTATCCTGCTAGATTCCAAATGGACAATGACCCAAAGCATACTGCCAAAGAGGTTACAAAGTGGTTAATCCATAACCAAGTCAATGTTTTGGAGTGGCCATCACAAAGCCCTGATCTCAGTCCGATTGAAAATGTATGGGCAAAGCTGAAAAGGCAGGTGCGAGCAAGGTGACCTACAAACATGGCTCATTTATGCCAGTTCAGGAGGAAAGGGCCAAAACTCCTACCAACTTTTGTGAGAAGCTTGTGGAAGGATATCCAAAACATTTGACCTGAGTCATACAGTTTAAGGGCAATGCTATCAAATACTAATAAAATGTATGTAAACTTTTGACTTTGCAGAAAGTAATACAAATGCCTTAAAATTATCTCTCTCATTATTCAGGCATTTGGGAAATATAAATAATTTTGGTAATCCTAACTGACCTAAAACGGGAAAGGTTTATTCAGATTTCATGTCAGATACTGAGAAAAACATGCATATGTGTCTTTTTATTTAATGTATGTAAACTTCTGGTTTCAACTGTATGTGTATAGATATACTAGAGGTCAACATAGAGATCTCTCCCAAGATCTATTTATACCCAGGAACAATGTAGAAAAATGGAATCAGCCTCAACCAAAGGCATAGAAGGCAGCTTAAAAGGAGTATGAATTTTATTTAAACATCAAACAATTCCCAAAGACAAAAAATGCCGCAAAGGTAAAAACATGCATCAAAAACAGCACCTTGTTGACGCGTTTCAAATCTACCGATTCTTAGTCATAACAAAGACTGACCTGCCTCGGCTTCCTTTTAAAGGTAACACTCACACAGGAGGGCAGGGCATAAAACATACACCACATTAGTAATTTAAAATTAGATCTGTTCTATAGTTTAAACCTGAGGGGTTCGCAATATTCAGCATGAGGATCCAATAACCCTCTCTATTCAATAAAGATCTCTTATGATCACCCCTTCTTCTACCTACAAATACAGATTCTATACAAAACACTCTTAAATCGGAAACATTTCTTTGATGTGTGTAAAAAAAATGTTTAGATACGTTGGAAACACCTCTTTTATCAGCACACGATGCTCCATATATACGTTCACGTACTCTATCTTTTAAGCGTCTAGTTGTGCAACCAACGTATCTCAACTGACATGCTACACATTCTATTCAATATACTACGTTAGTAGATTCACAATTTAGAAATTGTTTAATACAAATTTTTTTTACCATCAATTAGACCTTGCATTTTTTTAGTCTGTATCACATACTTACAGCAAGAACACCTAGGTAAACCGCAACGGAAGAAACCTTCTACATTATGCCAGGTTCATCTTTTTCTATTGGTTTTGACTAGGCTAGGTGAAAGAATCAAATGTAGAGTGGGAGCTTTCCTCGTAACAAATTTACAATCTTTTTGGACCTCAATGAATCATCTTGTAATAAGACAGGTAAATATTTTGTAACAATCTTTTTATCACTATTAAACTCCCAGGACTGTACCTAGAACAAGGGCGTATACTCTATGTCTAGAGGAAAAAAAGTTACTACATAAACATAGAAAGTGATTCCTTATTGTAAGACCAGTGAGACTGTGCCAGAGGAACTTGTAATTCACTAACAGATTTCAAAAAAAGGTCTGGATGCATTTCTAGAGTGTAATAATTTAACAAGATATAGTGACTAGGATTCTGGAGAAGGGTTGTTGATCCAGGGATTTATGCTGATTGCAGATTGGAGTCCGGAAGGAGTTTTTTCCCTAAAATGAGGACAATTGGCTTCTACCTCATGGGGATTTTTGCCTTCCTCTGGATCAAGACTGTAGCACAATAGGCTGAACTTTATGGACGTCTCTCTTTTTTTGGCCTTACAAACTATGTAACTACACTCACCGGCCACTTTATTAGGTACACCTGTCCAACTGCTCGTTAACACTTAATTTCTAATCAGCCAATCACATGGCGGCAACTCAGTGCATTTAGGCATGTAGACATGGTCAAGACAATCTCCTGCAGTTCAAACCGAGCATCAGTATGGGGAAGAAAGGTGATTTGAGTGCCTTTGAACGTGGCATGGTTGTTGGTGCCAAAAGGGCTGGTCTGAGTATTTCAGAAACTGCTGATCTCCTGGGATTTTCACGCACAACCATCTCTAGGGTTTACAGAGAATGGTCCGAAAAAGAAAAAACATCCAGTGAGCGGCAGTCCTGTGGGCGGAAATGCCTTGTTGATGCCAGAGGTCAAAGGAGAATGGGCAGACTGGTTCGAGCTGATAGAAAGGCAACAGTGACTCAAATAGCCACCCGTTACAACCAAGGTAGGCAGAAGAGCATCTCTGAACGCACAGTACGGCGAACTTTGAGGCAGATGGGCTACAGCAGCAGAAGACCACACCGGGTACCTTTCCTTTCAGCTAAGAACAGGAAACTGAGGCTCCAATTTGCCGAAGCTCATCGAAATTGGACAGTAGAAGATTGGAAAAACGTTGCCTGGTCTGATGAGTCTCGATTTCTGCTGCGACATTCGGATGGTAGGGTCAGAATTTGGCGTCAACAACATGAAAGCATGGATCCATCCTGCCTTGTATCAATGGTTCAGGCTGGTGGTGGTGGTGTCATGGTGTGGGGAATATTTTCTTGGCATTCTTTGGGCCCCTTGGTACCAATTGAGCATCGTTGCAACACCTTGTTGAATCTATGCCACGAAGAATTGAGGCAGTTCTGAAGGCAAAAGGGGGTCCAACCCGTTACTAGCATGGTGTACCTAATAAAGTGGCCGGTGAGTGTATGTAAAAGAGCAAACAGTTCTAGGACCCAAAAACTCTTTAAGCACTGCACATGAGAAAAATATACAAACACAAAAACAGATTTTCAAGGAGTACACCAAGCTCTCACTCAGGAAAGCTAGGCCGGACAAGACTTAATCTGGAATTGAATGCAAACACTTTTTAGGTTTGTAGACAAACTCTTAAAACAAGCTCTCAGAGCAAGCACTATAATCCCCAGCAGGATATTTAACACAGCAAGTTTTATAGAAAATCTAGAAATGATGCATTCCTCTCTAACAAGTTGAAAGGTGTGTTACCTGTACAGTTCATCTTTCTGAAAGTTGTTTGAGGTGGTTGTATCATAACCCACAAGAGAAGTAATATGAAGGAGAGGATGAAATGGCAGGATAATTTCTTTTATTTGTAGCGTTACCATGCTGGGACTGACACACAGGGGAGTCGGGGAAACTCCCAATGGGCCTCTTGGCATGGCAGGCCTGGGATGCCCCAGGCACCCTTGCCCAACACTGAACATTACTATCTGTGACTGTCTCCTGAACCGGGGTGCAGAAATTCTTACATGCTGCTATGAAACAGAACATTTACACAGATTATCCTGGCACCTGACACCTAAATAAGGCGGATGGCGCTCACAAAAAAGGCATGGTAAAAAATGAACAACCTCTTGAAGCCAAGAAAATAAGGCAAATTTTGGCAAGCTAAACAGTTTAAGATGCTGACAAAGCATGGCTGTACTCACAAATTACATGTGACACTTAAAAATAGATAGACACAACATAATATAACTACTTTTAAAGTATTTAAACTATACTTTAGTTTTTATTGAGATGTTGTTCTGTTGATTGTCATTCCCGCCTTCTCGGGCCTCTGCACAGTCTATTGTCCAGAAGAAAAGGGGGAAGATGCGCTTTTGGCCATGATTTGGGAATTTGCTGTTTTCTCAGTCTGAACATTTTGCCAGATTCTGCTAATGATGATTGACAGGTTTCCTGCCAAACTTGTCTGCTGCTGCTTTTTGTGCTGAACAAGCAGGTGAATTGAACAAGGTGTGAGTGACAGCTGTCTGCAGCTATTAGGCTGTGTTCTGGATATCAGGGAGCTGGTCCAATCACACTATGGATCGGGTGCCTGACTTCCTGTTTTAGATCCCTCTTGAGTTCAGATTCTTGCTGGTTATAGTCTCGGCTTACACTAGTGTGCGTTGTTTACCTCTCGCTTCTTTTGGATTAATGACTTTTTGCTTGCCTTTTGACTTTGTTTCTGCTTACTGTCTTGGTACTGTTCACCTTTCCTGGTTTTGAACCATTCCTGCTAACTTCTCCACTATTGTGTTCATCTGCATCGTCTGTTTTGTGTTGCACTTATTCAGAATAGGGACTGTCGCCCAGATGTCACCGACCACTTAGGGTTGGGTTGACAAGAAGGCAGACAGCCTTGGGGTCATTAGCGCTATAGCGCATTATCTCTCTGTCCCAGTATATCTCGGGTCCCTAACATTGATACTGCATATTCCACATTTTGGCTATGCAGCTGTATTGATCTCATAGTAGTAGTACCACGCAGAAACATATATCGTCAATATGAACACGCATAATGGACTTTTTGGGCATGTATATTTCTGATAAAATCAACTTATATAGCTAGACACACTTTCAACCATTTTAGATGGCTAATAGTATATGTACTGAAACATTGTAAGGGAAATATTGGGTTTATCGCCCATCCTTCAGTGTGGTATATCCTTAGAATCCTTAATTTTGGACCTTAATTTAGGACCATGAATGGACATCTAGAAGGTGTTTTCAAAAAGTTTTTTAGAGCTGGTCTGACATGATTAATGTGGATATATTTTTTTCAGTTAGGCCTTTTTGCTATAAGTATGTGCAGCCTTGTATGCATGTTTTCTTTCTTTTTCAAGATATATAAGGTTTCTATACCTTGGGTACAATAAAGTTTATACAACGTGATAGAATATTTTTAAGAAGATATTTGCATGATCTGTTTATCTGGATGGAGCGCAGCTTTAAAAAGGTGATTACATTTTCTACCTTTCTTGGCCAAATTCATTTTTATAAATATTCATTCTCAGTTTCTATGGTAACTGTTCTAAATTGAAAACCTGAGCAAATGTACCTCTGTTAAATTACTATGTTGTTAAAGTTATACAGAATAAACTTTTATTTGTTCTTAAATCAGTTCATTTCCCTGAACTACAGATACAGTATTTGTTTATTGCTTAAACAATTCCAAATGATCAATATTAACGCTGTTTAGATATTTACTTGCCACATGCTTGAGATTGCTGCTAAAAATATAATGCTAAATAATTCAAAAACAATTTAACTGTTTCTATATAAACAGTATGCCCTTTGGTCTGGCGTAAAAAAATAATTATTGAGTTTTGTTTGCAATATCCCAGCCAACGGGGCACAACGACATCACAGGTTGATACTCCATGATACAATGCATTCAGCTGGATTTCAGTAACAGTTAAAACTAGTAGGTAGGGTTAGAAAGGTTATATGATAAAAGTACATTTATATGTGAGCAGTAAAACATTAGGTGATGGCTTTTTAATTGAAAATCATAAGAAGACAGAACTTACTTGTATACTTTTAAGTACAGTACCTATAGCATATTGTGTTATTCTAGGTAATACTGGTTTCCATTAATTTTTATGGCAATGCACATTAAAAGGATTGTTTGAGTGTTATTCTTTAAAATAATAAGACACCAGGGCTGAAATTAAATAAAAAAAAACTCTTTCACCACTGACCATCCCAGCTCTCTCTCTCTCTCTCTTCCATCTGCTGCAATTGGATCGCCACCACTGCAGTTACTCATTGCCTGCAGTGGTCATGTGCCATATACTGACACCATGGTTTAGAAGTGAACACTTCAGGAAATCAGTGGCTACAGCAAGGACAATCCGACTGCAGCACTCGGAAGTAAACCGAAGACTAGAGAAAAAGAGAGCCGGGAGCATTAGTATAAAAATGGGAATAAATACAATAGTGAAGATGATTTTTTTGTTTTATTTCAGCCCCAGTATCTTAAAATTATTTTAAAATGACACTCAGACAGCCTATTTAAAGTAGAGCAAAACCGTGTGTTGTTTGTGTTTTTGTTTGTATAGTGTACTCAGGGTCACACATGAAGAATATGGGGCCTTAGTGCAAACTCCACAATGGGATTCAAACCATCACATGTCTCTTAATTGAGATCAAGAATATGTCATGTCTTTTCCCTTACCATACCTGACTGTTTATACTTGGCAGGAGATGTTTGGTAGAGACTGAACCACAGGATCTTTCTACCAATATTTGAAGAGGTACAGCTCTTGTACAGTTTATACCACCTTTAAGCGAAACCTTAGCATGGTCCCTGTGCTGAGGGTGGTGCATAGTAGCACATGAACTGCTATTTAACAGATATCTTTATCTAAAATTTATCATTTTGCTCATTACTATTCCCATGGACAGAGGTTATCATCAGTGCAATAGCATATCAGACAACTTTTTGGATGGTCAAAAAGAGACTCATCATTTATCATGTGAATATAGAATATAGAAATTTTAAGGTACATGTAAAATGTAAAATGTAGTTAGTAAGTAGCCAGACACTTTCTAGTGCAAGGGACACTTGAGAGGTATGCAATATTGGCAGAACTCTTATCAGAGGCCCTGATCAAATTTGTGCAAAAAGGATCCCACTGACATGGTGTAAGATAGTGTCTAGTAATAGAGAAGGTTGCCCAGATGCTTCAGCTGTAATGGGCCCTGAAATTACTAGTGGCAGTTGTGCCCATGGATAAGTTCCCAATTGCATTAAACCATGTTATTAGGCAGGGTATTGAAAGTAAAAAATATCAATAGTTTTACAACGTTACCAAGATATACAAACTATGAAAAGTAACAGAATCCCACAGTGTTAAAAGACAATTTGATGCATTCTACATCTGTACCTGGTGACTTCTTGCTCCTGTCATTAATCACAAACAATTTCAGTTCTATCAACTTCCTAAAGCCTTTGTGAAATGTCATGAACTGCTCTCACTAACTTTCAAAAAGAAAAATATAGAGAAAATCCATGCTACAAGATTAATTGTTTTTCCGCCAGAAACACATTAATGTAACAGAAGCAATTAAAAGTGACATTTTTTAAGACAAGGCTATGCAAACAAAGCAGCATGTGGAAAATGCACTGAAATGCTGCAGGCAACTTCATCTTTCTGCAGTATAGATTTATTTGCTAAAATGTGGAATAGAATTTAATTTGCTACATTTCATGCAATCTATAATTAATATAACAGAGTAATAGTATATTGGACATACTAGAATATGAGTTTTTCCACCTTTTTATGAGATGTGTTCATTTTTCGCTGAGTAAATGTATAAAAAAAAATAGAGCAAGCTCCTTGTTATTTATTGACCTCATCTGCCGCCTAGGATTGGAATAATAACGTGATATGTGAATCATCAAACAAATCGTTTAAAGATCAGAGACATTTGCAGTAATGTGGTTAGTGTCTTTTCTCAGTTGTGTTTGTAATAAAATAATGTTTTTATGAAGAGATTCATTATCACACAAAATAAAAAGTTTATGAAATCATTTCAAATTTTCCGAATTAATATTTTAGAATTAAAATAGTTTTGTTTTTATTGCAAACTGTTTATGATATTATTGTATTTTGTTGCTTATTGTCATTTTCACTTGGTAAATCTTACTACTATAAAAGCCTATTTAATCTGAATACTGTTCTGTTCTGTAGATCACAGGACAACCACGCACTTCCTGTTATTTGTAGCTCTTCAAAATCCTCACTACTAGTGTTGAGCGATTTTTATCGACAAAGTTGAAATCGGCAAGGTTTTTATGGTGATCGAAATTTCCAGATCATGCGATAATTAAAGGTTAAAATCTGAGCATCATCTATTAAGATCGCGCCTTTTTCGGCGCTTCCTGTAATTTTGGCGGCCAGCAAATCAGATTACAGAATAGAGCAGGGTGAGATGTGTGTGCGACGTCATGACTGGGATGTGTATGGTTGCGATTGCTGGAAAAATCACATGACCTCGTTTTACATAGAACAGCGTTTCCTGTTTCAGCCTCAGTGTCTCTCAGCGTCTCATAGGGATAGGACCTGCGCTCTGCCTGTGGCCAAACAGCTCAGCGAAATTAGTCTATTTCTGCACAGAGAAACCTCTACTATTAGCTGTGATCCTTCCAATTTAGTTATATTAGAGATTTGAAGATTTTATGTAGTTAGCTAGAGAATTTTAAAGCAGCATCTACCGCTGTAAATTCACGGCGGGGGGGAGCAAGGGAGGGCCCCCGCGGGCGAACACAGACAAGCTCTATCTATAAAGAACACTGGATAAAGTTCACCAAGACTTAGTGTAGACATTGTAGTGGAATATCTTTATTATTAACAGTTTGCTATTGAAATATTTCCTGGATATTGGGCAGCCTGAACTTATATTGGATACACATCATTTCTAGTAACTGCAGGTCTCTTTGTTAGGTGCAAAACTCCACTTTTATTATCAGTATACATTTCAGATATGTGTTCATTTTAATTTTACCCATTACACCTGTGACTGTTGATATATCCACCTTGCAGTTAAATTACAATCCAGCAATCTTGTAGTCAGCACAGGTTGTTTGTTGCCAAAAATACCGTGTATCATACGAAAACATAACAGTTACTTGTTTTTTGACTTTTGCACACCCAGCATTGTTCATTGACGCAGCATCCACGTAAATCTTAAAACAGCAATTCTATATTCACCACAGGTGAATTGAAAGGTGCAAAAAATACAGTTTTTATACCAAAACATAACAGTTACGTGTTTTTTGACTTTTGCACACCCAGCACTGTTCATTGACGCAGCATCTACGTAAATCTTAAAACAGCAATTCTATATTCACCACAGGTGAATTGAAAGGTGCAAAAAATACGTTTATTATAACAAAACATAACAGTTACGTGTTTTTTGACTTTTAACAACCCAGTATTGTTCATTGACACAGCATCCACGTAAATCTTAAAACAGCAATTCTATATTCACCACAGGTGAATTGAAAGGTGCAAAAAATACCGTTGTATCATACGAAAACATAACAGTTACGTGTTTTTTGACTTTTGCACACCCAGCATTGTTTCATTGACGCAGCATCCACGTAAATCTTAAAACTGCAATTCTGTATTCACCACAGGTGAATTGAAAGGTGCAAAAAATACCGTTTACTATACCAAAACATAACAGATACGTGTTTTTTGGACTTTTGCCCAGTCCAGATTTGTTGATAGACACCTTGCAGTTAAATTTGAATCCAGCAATTTTGTTTTGATTAGAGGGATTTGAGAATAGCTGTGATTTGCCGTCTTTTAATAAGAGACTTTCCAAAACTATTCCATACCTTCTCAAATTTTTATATTTCTGAACATGGAGTGAAATGCAGGTGGTAAGCGAGCAAAGAGGGGGGTAGCACATGGAGGTAGAGGTACGAGAGAAGGTGCTCCTTCCAGTGCTGGCGACAACATGCATGCCAGCCTATCGTCAGTTGCAGGACCGTCAGGCCTGTCATCGCTGGGTCAGAGCCAAGTGAATCTAAGTAACGAACATCATCGCCAATCTGTCCTTCAGTGGTTAATGCAACCTGCATCTAGCAGTCTTACCTCCTCGTCCTCGCAGTCACGGCCACAAATGTCGTCATCAGCATCATCAGCATCCGTCCAACATGAAACAGCCCAAATGTCAACTCGTGTACCCACCACTGTGGATAATCCATTGTCTGCGGACCTCTTTGATGACAAAATGCGGTTGGGGTCAGAAGGCATGTTAAAAGATCAAGAGGATGATTTAGTCTGCTCTGACGCCCAGTTACTGATGCCATCAGAGGAGGTGAAGGAAGCCGGTCAATCGGCAAAAATCCCGGGCGGTCGGGAACGCCTTGCAGTGCCCCTTCTTGTACCCGCAGCTTCTATGCAAAAAGTCGGGCGACCAATCACCTGTTTTGATGATGATGATGAAAAATTGGGGACCTCCGGGTCTTTTCCGCAGAATTTGCTTGCACCTTCAAGGGACGAGAGGAAACATGGGGAGTGTAAATACGGGTCCCGAAAAAAAAAGGGGGAGGGCGGTCGCAGAAGTCCCTGAAGTTTCCGCCAGCCAGGGTCAGCGCAAACCCCCCTCGTTTATCGCCATCAAAAAGGTCAACCCCCAAGCCGGGGCCCTTTTCTTTTACCAAGCCTCTGATTCCCCCCGCGATGTCATATCCGCCTTTACCGAAAACCAAATAGAGGCCAAACCAAAATGGTTAACCACCCCCAAACATTCTATCACATGCACGAATGCATGATTGAAAGGAGGGAACATTGGCCAAAAAACCAACCGACGCCGGGCCCCCAAACCATTGTCAACCCTCGTCCCCCCGCCTCCCCCCCCTCCCCCACCCCCAAAGTTCCCAGTCCCCATGCTCTCAAGTATGATCGGGGATCAGCCCCGCTTCAGCCTCCACCATCGCCCCGATACCCCACACACCAGGACCCATCCTCCCCCCTTTCTCCTTCCGCCAGTTTGAACCTGCCCCCGCACATGGCCATCTAGCAGCCACCTTCTTTTTTTCCGGGTTGGGGAGCAAAGAAACATTTTAAACCCCCAAAAACCCTCCCAAACCAAAAGCCTGAATGTCGCATTGCCCTTTTGGCCTGAAATATTGCCTTTCCTCGGGTGCACAGTTTGGTTTCCGCCACGATGGCCCTTCCCTCCCCCCAATTCAGACCCGAGCATGCATTTCTTTGCCAGAAAACCCTCCCTGCCCGGGCCCCACGTGTATTAAAATTTCAAGCCTTTGTCGCATTGTGTCCGAAAATTTCCATCTCACCACCGACACAGGGCTAGAAAACACGGCCAAGGCGCTATATCCTTGACAGCCACTGGTGACTGGGTGGATGTCTCGGGGGGTGACGGGGGGCTCTCGCTCGGCCACGCTCTAAAAAACCGCAGGGATGGTGGGGCTTTTCCCCAAGGGTCCTCTGGTCATCACGTCCCCCAAAAACACCACCGGTTGAAATTAATCTCTTTGGGGCCCCTCCACACACAGGCAGGACTGTGGACGGCCCCTAAGCAACGAGACAGACGCTGGCGGGGTAACAAAACCCTTGTCCAGGAAAGGGGGGTCGATAAGGGGCGAAATCTCGGGCCCGCCCCCTTAAGATGGGTACGGGACACATCCCTTGCCTGGCACAGTCATGAACCTTGTCGTCCAAAATTTTTTCTAAAGAGCACCCCTGGACGCTATGAAGAAGGCTCAGGTCTGATTCGCACTTCCCCATTCGCACCCGCTTCGTCCCCCCGGGCTGCGTTGCGCCAGCTGGGCCTCCCTAAAACCTCTCATTGTTGAGTACAACACGTGGAATTCCACATCCACGATTGGGGCAGCAGGCTATGCCTTACGCATACGAAGTGACACAGGGCCTGACAAGCAGCGGTGCGGCCTGGGGGTGTTACCCCCAGAGGGGAGGGGTGAAAGAGTCTGCACCATCCTTCCAGTTTTGAAAACCCCCAAAAAAGGGTCAGTTCGGAAAATTTTCCCTTGTCAGCGGGCATTGGGGTGATCTTTTTTCGGAAAGTTCTTGAACCTCTGAAAAAACAGGTCCCGCCAGCGACAGGAGGAAACGGACACAGATGCGACAAGGACCCTTTTCCCCCTCCGTCAAATCCAAAAGGCCCGAATTTTCACAATTTCTCGGTCTTCATTAGGCATGGTTCGGGGTCCAAGTAGTGCAAGGGGCGCATCACTTCGGGTGATCTCTCAGAAAGTCGGGCGTGTTAACTGTGCCGGGGGCAGGGAGGGGGGGGAGGAGGAGGAGTTTTCCCTAGACCCCATGTTACCGAGCCCCCTGCCTTGAAAAGGGGTTGGGCGCAAATTTGAGGGGGGAGGGGGAAAGATGGGGAAGATCATTTGCTAGTCCCCCTCAAACCAGAGGTTTGGGAAATAAAGGTCCACTCTCACATAGTGTTTGGATCTCCATTTCCTCCAAATGTCCTCGCATTAAGGCATCAAAATGAAAAAACATTACGGGGTCCCCCCTCCGGGATCCCCGGTACAAAAAAAAACCAGCACTTTCCTTCCACCCACCCAAAAGGGGGAAAAAATTTGCAAAATGGAGACTTTGCGATTGATAAACGGGAACATCTGTTGCTCGTCTTTTTTTCCCCAATGTCCGTGAACAACATCAGCGACTGACACGTAAGTGAAAGGGAGGGTCCCAGCCAGCAAGTGGCGGAACCCCTAATGGTGCCCCGGCAATCTTTTTTTACCCACCTCACCAAACGCATGCAATGGGGGCACAATCCAACACACAGAGATCGTAAGATCTTTGGGCCGACTATCTGCTCTCAACACCCATGTTTTTGCATGTGTTTTCCGGGCCCAATAGTCTTTTGGGGATCCAAAATGGACGAATGGCCAGTGGGTCGTCACGCCAAAGGGGGTTGTCCCCCCCCAGCCCCGCGTCATTTGGCGGACCTTTTCCACAGCTGGGGGAGTCATTAAAGACAAACGCATCCGGGTTTCCCCGATAATGTGGATCTTTTTACTTTCATCAAGATGAATCAGCATGGACTCTGATGATTTTTGGCCCAATTGGGCCCAGGTCACCCATTAGTTCCAGCACTTTACATTCCTTTTCAAACAGAAATGGGCCTCTTTAAAAATTTTTTTTAAAAAATCATTTCTTTTCTGCAATTTTTATTTCTTTTCCTCTTTTATTCCTTTTTTGCTGTGAGGAACTTAAAAACAGCAAGGTTTTTATACAACACCGTATTCCATTTATTTCCTTTATCTTAAAAGTTTTTTGCATTTTCAAAGGTTTTGAGGGCATGTTGCGTAATACACTATAATCATGCCTTTGGGGAAAAGAAATTGGGTTCTAATGGCTTTCTCCCCCACAATTTTTTAAATGGTGAGAAGTCATATTTAATTTTTTGAGGCATTACTGTAGAAAACAAAAATCAGGCCTTTGGGAAAGAAATGTGGGTTTAAGTGGGATTTCTCCTCAAAATTTTTTAAAAGTGGCTGAAATCATTTTTTTTTAATTTTTTGGGTCATGCTGCTTTGAAAAGCATAATACACGGCCTATAAAAAAAAAAATGTTGTTTCAACAGACATTTGTTCTTCACAAAGACCAAAGTGGCTCAAGGTCTGCTTTTAATTTTTGGGGGGATTTGCTTTAAATGCAGCAAACTACAGTCCATTTTTAAAAAAAAGTTTTTCTAAAAGACATTTGTTCTTCACAATTGCAAAAGTGGCTCATGGGGATTTTTTGAATTTTTTTGGGGGCTTTTCTGTGACATGCAGCTATACTATAGGGTTTATTCTAAAAAATTTGTTTTAACAGAAATTTGTTCTTCAAAAATGTCCAAAGGCTCAAGGGGATGCTTTGACTTTTTTGGGGGGGTTTTGGTTTAATACAGCTAAATACAGGGCCATTCTAAAAAAAGTTGTTTCTAACAGACATTTGTTTTTCACAATTTTCAAATGCTCAAGGTGATGGCTTCAAAACAGAATAGGGAGGACCTTTAATGGCACATTTGCAAAATGACTTTTTTTGCAAATCTTTTCATAGCTATCAAACCCTGTATTGAACAACCCATTTAATACAATGAAAAAAAAAGGAAACAAACATGGTGGATTTCCCTCCTTTTTAAAAATTTTTTTCTAAATTTAAAATACTAAAAAACTTGCATGTAAAAAAAAGCTGGGAAAAAAAAATTCCCTGAAATTTTACAAGGGAGGTACAGGAAAATTGACCAGATGTAGGGTTTTTCAGAGGAAAATGGAGTATGGGCACGGACAGAGAAAAAAGTACAGAGACAAATTTTCCCCCGCACTTGAGTAAAGGAAAAAAGAATGCCAAGCAAAGGCCTTGTGAAAAAGGAGCGTTAAAAAACCAGTATTTCCCAAATGAACTCAAATTGGGCCGCACCATACGGAGGGGGCAAGCGCTACCCAGGGCTTGACTGTTACTGAGGAAGGCTGAGTTTCACACTTCCGTTTTCCGCACTTTCTTCGCAGACGTTTTTGTTGCTCGTCATCAGGGGATTTTTAACTGGGGTTTTTAAAAGAAACGGAGCCACCTGGGGTCTCACCGCACCCACTTAAATCCGGGGCCCGGTATGCGGGACGGGCAGTTCTATCAATGTCCAGTTCAATAAAATGGTGGGTTTAAGACTCCTTTTCCGCACTTTGTAATCTGGGGTCAACAGGTTTTAAAAGCATACTGGGCCCCGGACGGGACATATATTCCATTCAACTAAATTGGTTAAAGACTCCTTTTTTTTGCACTTTTTAAAATGGGGTCAAAACAGGGGTTTAATGGTCATTTTGGGGGTACAGGAAAAAAGAATAGTTAGGTCCATTCATAAAATTTGGGGGTTGAAAACTCCTTTTTTTCGGGACTTTTTTAAAACGGGTCCAGGTTTGGGGGTCATGTTTCGTTCCAGGACAGGGGTATTCAATGCCAGTTCAAGTAACAGAGGTTCAAACAATGCCTTCCATTTTTAATTTGTGGGGGAGCAGGTTAAGGGGCAGGCTGTGGTACAAACAGGATAGTGAATGGCTGTGACTTTTTTTTTGTACTTTTTTAAAAAAAGGTGTTTTCCTAAAAGGGAGCACGTATCCATTTGAAGTTTGGATGTTAATTTTTAGCTTTTTCCAGCCCTTTTTTGGGTTTTAATAATGAAGGGGTTGTTGCCTCCCATAGACTTTAAGGGAAACGCTCATAATGATGCTCACTATCGAAAAAAACCCATCGATAGCGCCCCCATACTATCGATTTATCTCGATACCAACGCAACGTTCAAACTACTCCTACCCCCCCAGGTCCAACCATATGTGGAGACAATTTGACAAGACACACTTCACTATTTCAGTTTCATTAAAACATTTCTTTTAATTTATTACGCCTTATTTTCTTATAAACACCGGCATTTAAAAGACATTTCTAAGACAGTTTAAAGCTGGGCGGAGGAAGGCCTGAGTATACACACACTTAACCTTTGATAACATAAGTGGACAAAGGTCTACTATATACAGTTTATATACTGGAACAATTTGACAAGAGATAGCACTCTGGTCATGTGCAACAATCTTGAACATAGTAAGTCAGAGAAACCCACTTTTTTTTGACAAAGTGTTCAGAACTAGAAACTTTTGGGGGCTAAAGATTGTGAAGTCATTATAAAAGAAAAAAAATAATTAGTAGTGGAGGCAGGATGGGAAGAAGTAGCAGGTGCTGGGGAAACACCGAGTAAGCCAGGTGTGATAGGGACAGAATGGCACTATACTTGGGTTAGTCTATCACTTTTCCCCTTTTTGCTTCCACTATGTCAGGGCTAAGCTGTGCTCAGACTGCAGACAGGCTGCAACAGCTGATGTGCGCCCCCCTCCCTGATACACTTGCTGTACGCTCTGTGGTGACAGACCCCCAGCCACTCTACAGGGGGCGATTTTGCACCACCAATGGGAGGACCTGGGGCCCGTCCTATCAGCGGGGCGGTACCCGGGGAACCCCTTTTTAACTCCCTGAAAGCGACTGCTGCCCTGTAAATTTTCCCTGGCCCCTTGTTTTCTTGTTCTTTGTTTTGTTTTTTTGGGCTAACCCTTAACCTGACTCCGGCTTGTTCCCCCAAAAATTTGTGCTTTGCTTCCGTTTGGCTTTTGACCTCGGCTTTTTTACGTTTTTTCCTCGGGGTTTGATTTGTGGCTTTGGGGTTGCTATTTGTTATTGACCTGGACTTTTTGACTTTTTGCTTTCAGGCCCCCAAGCACTTTAGAGCAAGGGACTGTCGCCCAGTTGCTGTCTGGCCAGGGCCAATAAGTAGGCAGGGACAGTGGGCGGGGGTTCCGTTAGGTCACTGCACCCCCCTTGCGTGAATTACAAGGCCCAAAAACCCTTTTTATGCTCTACCCTCAAGGACCCCCATGACAGCTCTGGTGGGCAATGCGGGGCTAACCCAGCTAGTCCGGATCGGGCCCTGAGGGTGAAAAACAGGAGGCTACCCCAAGTCAGGGGGCCCTCTTTTAAACCTTCCCTCCTGTGGAACCCCCTATATTGCCTGACAGGTTTGCAGGTAACAGGAGGGCCTTTGGGGGCATTTAGAGAGGGTTGGGTGTATTTTGGGCTCCGCCCTTACCTCGGGGGAATGGGAAAAAAAACGGGGGGGGAATTGTTATGTCCTTACTGCAGGGTCCCCCCCAGGAGGGCATTTTCGTTCCCGCATGCTCCCCCTGAACTTTTCTGGGGACAGGTTCTTTGCCACTTTGGGGGTCCCTTTTTAATGCCCCAGATGGGGGAAGCTGTGGCTGAGGCTCAGCTGACCACCTTGAGGCGGGGGTGGAAGATGGGAGGTTTTCTCCAATTTCGGCGCGGTGCGTTCCGTTGGGGTGGAAACGACGCAGCTCTCGGGGTCCCATTTTAGTTAGGGTTAGCTGACCATGGAATATTTATTGGTGGCTTCCCTCCCCTGGTTTTTTGATGGGCCAGGCATGGCCGTTGTTGGACAGCGTTTTAGGGGAAGAGGGGCAGGAAAAGGTTTCCCCCCCCCCCCCCCCTTTCCCACACCATGGTCCCCCCAAACCCTTTGTTTCCGACAAAAAACCCCCAGGGACCCATGCAAGTAGGGTCTTTTTCTGTCATGCGGGGGACGTAGGATTACTTTGCATCCGGGGTTGGCTTCTACTGTGGGGGAAATGGACACAGATTCGGGGGAAACTCCAAACGAAAACCGGGCGGAAAAAACTCCAACGTAGTGGTCAAGGAGGGTCACCTAGGCAAACAGGTTTCCCATTTTTCTAAAAAGTTGCTGCTACCTTAAGATTTATACTTGTCGTGCCGGTTCTGGGGGTGTGTTTGGTTTGGATCAGCTTCAATTTTGTTTTATGTTTTTTGCCAAAAATTTGGGGCTACCTTGTAAACCCCTATCGACTCGCTGCGGGGGGTGGCTTTGACTCCACCCACTACTCGGGGCGCAATCCAAAATTGTACCCCCGACTGGAGATGGGGGGTCGGATCCATACATATTGAAAAGTGTATTTATTATATGGAGGGGCCTGCCCCTGTGTGGTGTTGGGCTTCCCGGGTGCAGGAAAACCTAATCCTGTTTGATGGAATTCAGGGAAATTTTTAGGGTTTGGGGAAAAGGGTGTTGACAGATGTTCCTTACCCTGTGGGCAAAATGATGGCGGCTAATGTTCTACTGGAAGCAGGGGGCCAGCGTTTGGGCCCATGCGGCATTGTGAAGTCGGTCGGGGTAAGGTTCCCAGAACTCGTCCCCCTGGTGAACTTTCCCTCCACCTGTACTGAATCCTATGTGGTTCAGGAGGTGGGTTTAAAAAGGTGGCTTTTCGGCTGAAATTTCCCCCCTTTTTCTCTGTATACTAACTGTCCCGTTTTGCCCTTGTAAGAAGTATATTCAGCCTTGACTCCGCCCTCTAGGCCCCCCTTTCCAGTTCGCATAGAAGGGGGGGGTTAGAACCCAGACCAGGGGAAGGGTCAGTGGCCCCCCCTAAAAGGGGGGGTACTGTCGGGCTAAGCTGTGCTCCCAACTGAGAAGGCTTTCAACAGCTGATGTGCGCTCCCCCAGATACACTTGTGCTGAAAAGCTCTGTGAGTGCAGCGCCCAGCCACTCCCGAAGGAGGCGAGTGCCCAGCCCAATGGGAACCTGGAGGGCCCCTTTCGCTGCAGAGGCGGTATCCCGGAATCCCATTTAAACTCCCTGAAAACTGACGTGCGCCTGTGAATCCCTGGGTACCTTGGTTTTTGTTCTTGTTTTGTTGTTTTGTAAAACCTATACCGACTCCGGGTTGTCTCCTGATTTTTTGCTTTTTCTTTAGTTTGGCTTTTGACCTCGGCTTGTTTCGTTTATTCTTATCTGATTTTTGGCTTTGGCGTTCCCTTTTTATATTGACCGGACTGTTTGACCCATTCTTGCTTCTCACGGGGCCCCGCACTTTTGCAGCGCAGGGCTGTCGCCCAGTTGCCGCTGTCCCGTCAAGCCCTAACTGGAAAACCAGGCGGGCGTGGGCGGGGGTTTCCCGTTGGGCTCACTGCACCTCCTTGTGTGACACACTACCAAAGCTTTTCTTTATAAAGGGGTCACATAATATCCAAAACAATGCTGTTCTGATACACTATGTTAACCCTCTTACCAACATTTGAAGTACACATATATCATTGTCAAACTTCTTAGATTACTTGGTCCATAGTGACAGCGGCAGCTAAGGGAAAGACAGAGGACGGGAGCTCCATCTGTCTCCAATGGCAATCCTGCAGTACAATTGCTGGGTGCCGATGGATTCTATAATAACCCTAAAGCCTAACAAAGGCTTCCTGCTTGCCAGTGAGGTCACCACACCTGACCGTTCCCGCAGGGCAATGCCGGGCATGGTGATTGACAGTTGTTAATTGATAGCAGTACAGTACTAAATTACATAAAGACAGGATTAATTTTATTTCCACCTTTGTCAAGCATGCCTATCGTGTTCTAACTGCTATTCGGTTACAAAGGGCCCTGTAATTTTCCATCCCACCCAAGAAGTCTTATTTTTTTTAAAAGTTTTCATTCGTGTAACAAGAAAGGGTTTTGTGATGACCCTTTCCCTTTTATACCGCGCTCATCCTCGGTCCGTAGGGGTTGGGGAGATCCTGCACTTTTGGCCATGATTTAGACTTGTATTGTGAATGTTTTTGCACTGCCTGAACATGGGCTAATTCTGTTCTACTGACGTTGATTGACAGCCTTGCCACACCTGTCTGTTTCTCTCTGGGCCCTAGGGCAGGTTGGTACATGTGGCCCTAAATCTTTTCTATAGGTATTGGTTTTTATGTGTTGTTTGAAACTCAAGCAATATTGTTTCTTTTAATGTCGCATTATGTTATTGTTTTAGTAAGAAACTAGTTATGTCTTCTGTTTGATTATTTGTTTATTAACCCCTTACTGCCGCAGCCAAATTTGGCAATTCTGACAGAGCCCCATGTGTCACTTTATGTGAGTATAACTTTTTGAAACTTTAGTCTATCATTGTGATTCGAAGAAAGTCTTCTTGTGACACATTTTGCTTTATGTAAGTAAGAAACTTTGATCCCAACACTCCTTGTTTATTTGTGAAAAATTACAAAATATCGTGAAAAAAATTTAAAAATTGCCACTTTCAAACTTCCAAAATTTCTGTTATTCCACTCAAAATAGTTTACAACAAACATCTACCATATGTCGACTGTAGATTGGCATCATTTTTTAAATGTCTTTTTATTTTTATATGACATTTGGGGGCTTAGAAATATAGTAGTAACTTTTAACATTTTCAAGAAAATTTGCAATTTACATTTTTTTAGAGACCAGTCCAGTTCTGATATGGCTATGAGGGGCCTGCATGTTAAAATTAAAATTAAAGCAAAGTGGAGGTGAAATTAAAAAATTTTACTTTTTTTTTTTATTTTTTGAAGATCTTCAGTTTTTATCTATTATTCACAGGAACACCGTAGATGTGAACAGGGAAATACAACATAATATTGATTCCCCAGATTCTGCCGTTTTCAGAGATATGTGGCCCTAGCGTGCGCTTTGGCTCAACCACAAGCTTCAGAGTAGGAGGAGCACCTGAACTTTGGGGTCTCATTTTCAATACCATTTTATTTAAGTGCCATTTTAGGTTTTTGGACACCCTAAGGTGCTAAAACTTAATAAACACTTAAAAAAAAATAAAAATATTGGAAACTACACCCCTTAAGGAACATATCCAGGGGTGTAGTGAGTAGATCGACCTAACAAGTGTTTCACAAAAATTTTTAGCATAAGGCAGTGAAAATGGAAATAATAATTTTTTTCCAACAATCTTCAATTTTAGCTGAAAATGTTTAATTTTTATAAGGAATCCTGGAAAAAACACCCCAAATTTTGTTACGTTTTGTTACCCTATGGATGAGTGTAAAGTGCTGTTTGGGAAGTCGCCCCATTTTGGATTCAACAATCGTCATGGATCTCATCTAGGGGTGCATTGTGTATTTTGGGTGCACAGGTGTTCCATAGTTATTTTAGCATTGGGCCATGAAAGTGGAGAGTGTAGGGAATGCAGTTCCGCCATTGTTTTTTGGGCTTCAATTTTACAGCTTTTTCCATGCGGTATAAATGAGATAATAACTTTAATATGTGGGTTGGTACAATTGCAAGAAAATAAATTTTGTATGGTTTTTATGTTTTATTACTTTTACACAATAGAAATATGTTTATAAAAATAGTTTTTATGTCGTTATAGTCTGATAGTCATAATATTTTTACTTTTCTGTATAAAGAGCGGAAAATGGGCTTGTTGTTTGCATGATTTGTTGACATTTTTATTGGTACCATTATAGGGTGCATGTGACACTTTGATCACTTTTTATTAAGGTTTTTGTGAAGTGTTTTGAACAAAATACAGCAATCCTGGTAGTGTTTTTTATTTTTATTTTTAACAGCGGTCAACGTGTGGTATAAATGACATGCTAGCTTCACTCATCAGGTCGATACAATTACAACGATAACCAATTTGTATTTTTTTTTATGTTTTACTGCTTTTACACAATAAAAACATTTTTATTTAAAAAAGGAAAACATCTCCATAGTATCATATTTTTATTTTTCTATATTCAGAGATGTGTAAGTGTCATACACTGTGAGTGATGATAATGATGTTGCTGTGGTGGAGGGGGTTGGGTGGGTTTATGTGCAAAAAAATTGGGGGTCAAAATTTTGGGAACCCTTCCTGTCAAATTTGGGGGCCGGGGTGATGGAGCCCTTTCCCCCTCCGCATATACACAAGGGAACTTCTTTAAAAAAAAAAATGTCTTTACAAAAATAATGGTGGGAAAATAAAATAAAATTTTTCTGAAGGGGTTAATTTTTTTTAAAAGACTGATAAAAGGTATTTAAGGTCTTGGGGTAAATGCAGGCGTGATCGATCCTTAGGGCCCCAAAAGAGGGGTTTTTCCCGGGGGTTTTCTATGGGTTTGGCCTTAGCAGATTTGGGCAAAAGAAGTGGAAAAGACCCGCTCCAGGGGGAAAGTGATTTTCAGGCCCTTTTTAAAGGGGCATGTGAATTTTGGGAAATTGAAGTTAAATTGAAAAAACTTGAGAGGGAAAATGAGTCTGACGCTGGGAAACCTTACTGACAAACTGAGGAAAAACTGGCAAAAACAAGGGATACTTGTAAGCCCCAAACATGGGGGTAATGGGGGGACCCCCTAAAACTTCACCAAAACCGGGCGAAAGGACTATTAAATATAGAGAAGTCCTTCTGGACCCAAAAGGGGCACGCATTTTAAACCCCTTAAAAGCAGAGTTGGCCCCAATTTCTCGAAAAAAACGGGTTACTCACTTCGCCGAATTTTCCACAAAAAATAAATTTGTTCCGAATTACTCGGGGAAAATCACATTTTAAAAAAAGCCCAAATTTCCCGGGTACAAGGGGCCCCGCAGGGGGCTTTTAAATGTTGTGCCATGCTTTAAATATGCAGAGGGAGTTTGGGAGGGTCTTCTACAATGTTGTGTTTTTGTATGCCCCCGGAAATTGGGCTGCCGGGCCCCTCTTTGAATAGCTTTACTATAAAATTCCCCCGGGGCACTTTAAAAGGGGGAAAACTGACCTAAAAAACTGAAAACGGGGAAAAATTTTCCCGATAAAGTCGCCCGGAAATGGAAAAAAACTCAGACGATCAGGGGGCAACATTAAATGACAGAAATGTGGAGGGGGGCGGCGGCAGACAAAAAAAAAGAAAAGGGTCAGGGCAGTGGCCCCATGACATTCGCAGGTGGGAAAAAAAAAGGAAAAAGGGCCCCAGGTGGCACAATGAACCCCCGTTTTGGATGTTACCCCAGCAGCAGCAAAGAGGTTTAACAGTGGCCCCCAATGACATTCTGGAGGTGGGAAAAAAAGGAGTATGCCCCAGAATTGGGCCCAAAGAACCAAAAGTGTGGAGGGCCCCGGCCCGGGAGCGGGATGAGGTTTAACAGGTGGCACAATGACATTCTGAAGGGGGCAAAAAATGGAGTAGGCCACAGAGTGGGGGGCCCAAAGGGTTCAGTGTGGAGGTTTAGGGGGGGCAGCAGCATGGGGTCAGAAAAAGTGGCACAATTAAAAATTTTTGGGGTGGCAAAAAAAAAAATTAGGGCCCCAGTGGCACAATGGGCCAGTGTTTGGGGGGTCACGGCGGGGAGCCACAGCAGCAGCTTTAGGTTTAGACAGTGGGGAAAAAATGACATTCTGGAGGTGGCCAAAAAATGGAGTAGGCCAAAAGGGGGAAAAATTTACACAAGTGTGGAGGTCACGGCAGCAGCAGCCCTTGGTTTAAGGGGCAGTGGCACAATGACCCTTCTGGGGTGGTCAAAAAAAGGGGTAGGGCCCCCCGACTGGGTTTCAATGGAACAGAGAGCGGGAAAGGGGCGGGGGGCAGGGGAAACATTTAGGGGCAAAACAGTGGCAACAATGACATTCTTGGGGGTGGCAAAAAAAATGGAAATGGCCCCAGAGTGGCACAATGACACAGTGTGGAGGTCACGGCAGTAGTTCCCGCCCAGTATGAGGTCAAACAGTGGCCAATTTACATTCTGGAGGGGGGGCCCCAAAAAAAGGGTAAAACCCCAGAGTGGGAAAAAATTGGGCACAGTGTGGAGGTCACGGCAGCAGCAAAACATGAGGTTCAGACAGTGGCACAAACAAATTCCCGGGGGTGGCAAAAACAGGGGTAGGGTCCACAGGTGGGACAATTGGGCACAGTTTTGGAGGTCACGGCGGCACAGCATGAGGTCAAAACGTGGCCCCAATGACATTTTGAAGGTTGGGAAAAACTGGAGTAAAGGGCCCCAGAGTGGCACAATGGGTCAGTTTTGGAGGTCAAGGCGGGGCAGCATGAGGTCAGACAAATGGCACAAAAATTTCAATTTTTTTTGGGGGTGGCAAAAAAAAAGGGTTAGGCCAAAAAGTGGGACAAGGCACAGTGGGGGAGTCACGCAGCAGCCCCCAGCGCAATGAGGTCAACAGTGGGAAAAAATGGGCATTCTGGAGGGGGGCAAAAACTGGGGTAGGCCAAAAAGAGTGGAACAATTTTACACAGTGGGGAGGTCACGGGGAGAGCAAACAAAGGGAAGGGAAAATGGCAAAAATGAAATTCTGGAGTGGCAAAAAAAAAGGAAATAGGCCACCCGACTTGGTTTCAATGACGGAGCGGAGGTTTACGGGCGGCAGCAGCAAAGAGGTCAGACAGTGGCACAATGACATTCTGGAGGTGGGAAAAAAAAATGGAGTAGGGGCCCCGGAAATGGCAAAATGGCACAGTTTTGGGGGGCACGGCAGTAGCCCAACCAAAAAGCCCAAAGGGGAGTAAAGGGGTCAGGGCGGGGGGCCCTGGCTTCGGGGGGGGGGGCAAAAAAAAGGAGTAGGGCCACAGAGTGGCACCAATGACAGGAAGTGGGGGGGGGAAGGGGTGTCCGGGATAGGTCGACGTGGGACAATTGGGCATTTCGGAAGGGGGGCAAAAAAAATGGGGGGTAGGGCCCCAGAAATTGGGACAATGGGGCAGAGAGGGGAGGTACGGGGGCAGGAAGGCCCCCCCCATGAGGGGAAGAGGAGGGGGCAAAGACACAGTTTTGGATGTTTACGGGAACAGCAAACAGCAGCCAGCATTGGGGGTCTAGAGTTGCACATAGGGGTGGTTGGGGGGGGGTGGCAATACCAGTCCCTGGAAAAAATGGTGGAGGCAGATGGAGAAACTGGCCAGCAGATGTGTGGGATCAGGCCGGGGTGGGCGGCGGCAAACAAGGGAAAAGTGGGCCCGAGGCAGGTTTGTTTGAAACCAATCATTTTTTCACAGTTTGGGTGAAAACGTCATGGGTATGTAGTCTGACGGGCCCAAGGCATTGGGGGTGGAAATTTCCTTGGGGGATCCCCGCCTGAAATTTAACTTGGGCAAAGGTCAGTCCCTTCCACCTTTCCCCTGGACAAGCGGGTTTTCCTTTGGGGGAACGGGTGGCCCCCGCCGCACTGAACAACCCCCGATCTGTTTCCAAAACTTTTGGCCGGCGGGGCCCGGAAATTCCCACTGCAAAATCGGTAAGTTTCGGCCCACACACCCTTCTGGCTGCCCAGTGCCCGTGGGTCTTCTCAACCCGGGGTGGCAGAGTTTTCTGTCCAATAGGCCCCCCCACCTAATTGGGTTTAGAGACTTTCTGCCAGGCCTTTTTGCTGTGGGGGACGCCCTCCTCACTAGGGGGGTTTAAGGAAAAACTGCTCCATCAGTGACTCCAAAACTTAGGTTTCTGCTGATGGAGCTGGTACTGCTTCAACCCCCCCCCCTTTTTCCCCCCGAAGCCGCGGAGTAAATAAAGTTGGCGTGAAAACCCCCCGGGCAGACCGTCAGAGGGGGGGCGATGCCCCCAATTAAAGGGAGGGCCAATGACTACGGAGATGTTCCCCATAGTTTTTTGAGTTTTTCCCCGCCCCTCAATAAAAAACTGGGGGAAAAACTCCCTTTTTTGGGCCGGGAGCCCAGGGGCCAATTTGGGTGGAGAGCCAAATCATCCCCTCGCCGGAAGCTACTTTTCGGGGTGTCACTAGCCCGGCCCCAAAACAGAAGTGCGGGCCTCGCCCAAGTGACCCCCGAGGGCTCCCCGCCTAAAATCTTTCCCTTTTATAGTGCCCTGCTTGCGGGGGCATCTGCCTCGGCTTCCCTCATCTCCCCTCTATCTCCCCCAGGCCCCGCTCCCCTTTTCTCCCCCCTCTTTTTGTAAACCCCGGGGAGAAAATCCATCATTTCACCAGACAATGCTTCGCTCCAATGGCCCTTTCCTCCTTCTCCTCCATTTTTAGTCCCCCCCCGGATCATTTGGCCCCGGGAGAAGTAGTCGCCCGGTCTCCAGTCCCCTGCCCAGAAAAAAGGTTTTTAGGTTTTGTTTCCCGGGAAAATGAACCCTGGAATGACTTATAACATCCCCTTGCCCCGGGCACTGACAAAAAAACGTGGCCTCCTCGAATGGCCCTTTAAAAAACGGGAGGGGTCACGCATGAGCTGCACTAGGGTGACATCAAAGTTACACAGGGAAGTTCTCCTGTCCCCCCTGGATCCAAAAAAAAAAAAGTTTTTTGGCCCTTTTCCCGTTCCCTTTCAGTCGGTCCAAAAATTGTGCAGGGGGGAAATTCCAAAGGGGGGAAAAATCGAAAATCAAAGTGGTTTGGGGGAGGGCCCGATCTGGGCCCCTTTCAATCGAGGAGGGGGTTCCCGGCTTTTTAGGTAAAAGGATGAAGTGCATGCAAATTTTTTTTCCCATTTTCAAAAAATTTTCTTTAAGATCGATGGAAAAAGGGTTCAGGAAATTTTTTACAAACCCGATTGAACACGGGGTGCCTTTCGGGGCATGGGGCCAAACCCCCCTCGGGGCAGGCGGAAAAACCTGTTTCCTCCCCTTGTCCCTCACCCCTGGGTTTCGTTTTACAGGTTTGGGTCGGAAAAAAGCCCCCATCGATTTTTTTGCTTTCATGGCGCGGAGCAGTTCCCCCCCTTTTTGGGGACTTTGGGTTTGCCGGGGGCAAGCCCGGTGTTTGAACTGCGTTGGGCAAAAGCTGTTTTTCCCCACACATTTTGGGAGATGGGGGCGTACTTGTGGAAAGGCTGGATTTGGGGGGGTGGAGGAGGCGGGCATTGGCCAGGAGGGGCCCCGTTTTTACAACGTGGAGGGGGAAAAAGGCGTCTCCCCGTCCAAAATTGTTTGGGGTCCTGGGGGAAACACATTCACCCCATTGGGCCGAAAAAGGGGAAAGTACTGGCCCTGACCGTTTAAATTACGCTTCCCCGAATCCCCCTGTCTTTCACCTTTTGGGCAAACCCTTTTAAGCTTTAAGGACTGGCCCACCTTTGTTCTAACCCCTATTTATGAAATGCGGTACTGCTTTTTGGGAAAAAAAAATTACGGGGTTGGAAAATCTCATTTTCGGGCCCGGGACAAGCCATTAGGGTTTTCTGAAAAGGGGCAAGTCCACCCTTTGGAAAGGGGGGGACTGCAGCACCCAAAAACTTGGCAAAGGGGTTCGGTTTTTCTTCGCCCTTAAAGGGTTGGGTTGGGGGCGGGAAAACCGGGGTCTCTTTGCAATCGCCTTGGGTGAAAGGGTTTTGGGGGCCAGAGTAAGGGAAGGGCGGAAACAAACTGGACTTGGGGGGAAAGGAGTCAAAGGAGGGAAAAAACTCCCCTTTTTGCAGAGGGTTTGGGGGGGCCCTTTACTGCTGCAATGGCATGAGTCACTGGGGACTGCTTTCGCTGTGTTGGATGGGCCACCAAAATCTGAGCCACGTTTTTTTCCCCGGCCACCGGGGTGGTGAGCTGCAGGTGTTGGGCGGGAGGGGCCCTGGTGGGCCAAAAGTTAGCTCCCCTGGGGCCCGCTTTTTCTTTTTTGCCTACAGATTTTACATATACCCCCTATTCAGTCCCGGGGGGCTTAACAAAAAAAACTGGCCCCCCAACCCAGTAGGGGATTTTACCGCCAACCCCTCCGCACTGAGTGACAAATGCCGCCGCTGCCTCCTGAGCCCCAGTGCCGCTCCCCCTTTCTTGGGCCTGTTGGGAAAACGGGGTTTTTTTCCCCGTGGCCGCCTTGGGTCCCAAACCCCTTTACACTGTGCTTTTCCTGCTGACTCACGGGGCCCAAAAGACCCACGTTTCTTGCTGCCCCCGCTGCCTGACGTTTAAATTGACGCCCTCTTCTCCTGACTGAGAAAGAAGCCGTTGCCCCAAACCCCGGGTCCCCAATTGCGGGTCGGGGTAAATCTTTATCTATTTGTGTTTTATTCCCTCACTGCCCGTCCCCACCCCCGGTCCCTTTGGTTTTGCAGAAAGGCCCGGACCCCCTCAAAAACATGAAACCCCCCATGCCCCTCTCAAAAATCTATTTCTTTGGGCCGGCCCCACTGCAAGAAGCGGGGGTTTTGGGCCCCTTTTTTTCGCTGCCAAGTAGATGCTGGGGCTGCCCCCCTCAAATTTTTCTTCCTCGCCCATATATGTGGGCTGAGTCCAGGGCCCAAAAATAGGGGAAAATCTTGGCTGAGGGGAAAGAAAAGGGGCAGAGGCCCCGGGTTTGGGGGACCAGGTGAGGGGCCCCTGACCCGCTTCCCCGGGGCCCTTTCAAACTAAGGGTTTGTTTTTTTTGACGTTCCCCCCGGGCTCTTGGAAATGGGGGTTTTTAATGTCCAAACTGGGAGGAAGTGGGAAAGGAAACCCAGTCAACCAAAACCCAAGGAAAAAAATTGGGGTTTTCTGTCGTACAAAGGGGCCCCTAGATTTACACGGGCAGTTTTTGGCCTCACCAGAGGGCCCCCCGCTGCACGTCCCCTTGTGTGCGCGAACCCGGGGCCCGGAATGTTTTTGCTTTTTGCCACTCCGCAGGGAAGCCCGGCCAAACCCCTCTGAGACATAATGTTTTGTTCTAAAATGTACAGACACTGGGTTTATGAAGATATCTGTATATGATAAATGCACAACCCCGTATTTGACCCCCAAAAGAACCCCGTTTTCAAAGCTTGGAAACCCTTTATTTTTTTTGCGCCCCCTCAAATGGGCAGGTAAAAAATTTACTTGTATGGGCCCTTTAAAAAAACCCGTGTTTTTTATGAATAAAAAAAGCAAAAAAAGGCTTAATTTAAAAATTTGGGGTATGAATTTTTGTACAGGAAAATTTTTTCTGTGGGCCCGGGGAAAAAAAAGTTTCTTTTTCTGGTAAAAAGGGAGAAACAACGCTTTTAAAAAAACCCACTGGAAAGTAAATTTGGCAAAAAGAATTGTGGGAACCAAAATACGCGGTTTTTCGGTTACAAAAGGGGGAATTTCCCATGGGAAAAACAAGAGGAAAAAATTTTAAAATTTAAACCCTTTGCTTGTGAATTTTAAAATGCAAAGGGAAAAAAAATTTTTTTTTGGGAGGTGAAAGACGTTTAAAATTTTTTTTCAAACCCCAGGGGAAAAACAACGGGTTAATTAACCCATGGGTGGAAAAATTTCGCCAAAAAATTTTTGGGAAAACCCAAAATACGGCTTTGTTTGCGTGGGTTTCAAAGGGGGTTTTTTACGTACAAACAAAAAGAAAAAAAATTGTAAATTAAAACCCTTTGGGTTTTTGAAAATTTGGTGCGGAAAAAATTTATTTTTTGGGGGGGAAGACGGTTTTTTTTTGTCCAAACCCCACAGAAAAAAAAAACGCTTAATTAACCCCTGGATGAAATTTCGCCAGAACAATTGAGCCACCACAAAACTAGTAGCTTTGTAGCGTGTTACAATGGCGTGTTTATTTACGCTAACACAACAAGAGAATAAAATTGTAATTAACCTTCGCTTGTAATTATGCTACAAAAAACATGTCATATTTTGCCGTGAAAATGACGGTATCTTGGACCCTCCACAGCTGAAAAACAACGGTTAAAATTTAACCCCGGATGTAAATTGGGTTGCCAAACAATTGCGCACCGACCACCTATTAGCTTTGTGTATCGTGTACAATGGCGTGGTTTTTTTTACCACTACACATCAAGAGATAACATGGTAATTAACAATAAGCTTGTTGAATTATGCTACAGGAAAAATGTATATAGTTTGGCGTTGAAAATGACGGTTTCTTGGCATCACCACAGCTGAAAAACAACCTTAATTAACCCCCTGGATGTAAATTGCGCAAAGAATTGAGCCCCACAAACTAGTACTTTGTAACGTGTTACAATCGGTGTTTTTTAACGCCACACAACAAGAGGTACATTGTAATTAACCGTTGCTTGTCAATTAGCTAACAGGAAAAAATGTAATATATTTTGGCGTTGAAAATACGTTTCGTGGATCACCACAGCTGAAAAACAACGCTTAATTAACCCCTGGATGTAACTTGCACCAAACTGTGCTGTTCTATTCAGTTATAGGTATTGTTAATCAACTGTTTATATTATTGCATCCTTTTCTCCATCCATTCTTATTATGTATTGTTGCTGCGCTGCCATCTGCTGACCAGAATTTACATATGCTCCCTCTGTCTTTGTTCGTAAAGTTTTTCTCTGAGGAAGTGTGTTTTTTTTTCCAGCCTTGCTAGGTCATTTCCTGTTAGTTATTTTCATCTTAATGTGACTGGAGCACACATCTTTTGGGCTAGCAGCAAATTGCAGAAAAACAGCAGACTGCAGCAAAACAGAAAACAACAACAGTGCAGCAAAACAACAGTGCAGCAAAGCAACAGAACAGCAACAACAAACTGCAGCTACAAACTGCACAAAGGTGTAATACTGCTACAAAGATAACACAGTTCTGCATCAGTGTTTATTGCTGTATCCAAGGTGAATAAACCGCATTCTGTTTCATACCACTGTGTTACTATAGCTACTATGCGAGCCTGCTTGGTCCTGTCTGCTCCACATTCTGGAATCGAAGGTAGAAAGTCTCCAGTCCACTATCATCCACCAGCCAGTTACACCTTCATTCGCCTCATGTGGGGACAGAACAGTCAGAAATTGCTTTGATGCCCAATTACATCAGTCAGAAATTGCTTTAAGAGCCCAAGACATCAGTCAGAAATTGCCTTAAAGCCCAAGACTACAGTCAGAAATCTCCCTAGCAACAAGCACATGTGCATAATACCTCACGTTGCTACGGCCACCCAGACTTGAAAAACCCTGCAATTCGCTCAATAACACCCTGGGAATCTTATTCTGGTGTCCCCGTAGAGGCTGTGCTGGTGCGATTTTCAGCCCCCCCCCCAAATCAAAAATTGGATTTTTCTTAAAGAGACAGTGCCACCTTAAATAAAATGCCGAAAAACAGCTTGTGCTTATTTTCCCCAGGGTTGAAACACAGCAAGGACATACTGATACTGAGGATGTTTGAGAGAGCAGGAGCCGAACTCACACATCCAGCAGACGACCAAGTTTACGACCAAAACACTCTCTCCAAACCGACACTAAAGCTCATTGAAAACTATCGACAATATTAAAGATGCGCTCTGTGATAACCTGGAAGAGCGATGGGAAACGAGTTTACATCCCTTTTTTTTTTTGTTTTAAAAAAAAAAAAAATTTTTGGGGGTTGTTGTTGTTGGGGGCCTGTCATTGCCCTTCAAAGGTGATTGCCGAGAGCTTACAAGAAGCTGTTGCAACGGTTGAATACACACACCGAAAAATATAAGCGGTTGTTTTGCAAAGTATATCACCTTCTTAAAAGACTCTAATTTCGATGAAGCCTTAAAGAGCTGAACAAGTCCGAATCAGTGGAAAGAAAAAGAGACGTCAGGTGCAGAATGCTAAAGATAAAGTCGGAACGCCGTATCTCTCATCTACAGGAGACCAGATCACACAGATCATACTCATCTAAACATGTCGTCACGACATTACAATTCATCTTGCGCAAGAAGCTTCAGTCCTGAGTGACAGAATACTAGGAGGCCCGCATAGTGCAGAAACAAGCCACAATAAGACGGGTTCCTTCAAGAGAAGGAAGTAATGGCAGAAAGGAAACGTGCAGACTCAGGTCGAAAGGAAACGGCAGAAGCAGAGGCGCAGGCTATAAAAGCAAGTGCAGAAGCAGAGGCTCAGGCTGAAAGAGATAGTGCAGAAGCAGAGGCTGGATAAAGATTCTCAAATGAGAGTTGGAACGAGGAAATCGCATTGCTTAAGTAAAGTACTGTGAGCGAGTAAAATGAGCCAAGGTCATGATCCAGTTTGCTTGCCACAGGAAACGGACGAATCCAGTTGATCGCACCATGACATTGCTGAAAACAGTTACCTGCAGACCCATGTCTCTAATACTGTGCAAGTGACAACACAAAACCTCCAAGTCAGCTCTAGCCTGCATCTCTGATGCCATCCACAGCACCCCAACCCAACTAATGACCATCACCTAGATGTGCCTTCTCAAGGACAAATATCACAGAAGATGCTTACCCAGGGTTTTCTCTTGGCCTATTTGCCACAGCGTGAGAGTCGGACATCATAACTCCTCCAGAGGCTAAACCACAGCTCAACCCCTGCAGCAAACTTCATTCTAACCCGAACATCTCACCCTTTCATGCCAGGCAACCATACACCCAAGGGGTACCACGAGTTGACAACGGCGCAACAAGCAGTGAGAAAGCAGATAATCTTATTCGCTAGTCACTGGTTATCAGGAGCTGATTAACACTCAGTCGTTTTCAAAATTTTGATGACCGCGCAGAGAACTACTACTACGGAGCCTGGAAGCACCCTCTAAGCTGCCATGCCATCTTAACCTAACCTGCAGAGCCAGGAGCTTGATCTCATGGTCAAATGCGTGGGCCCAGGCTCTACAAATCGCATCAAGAGCCTCAGAAAACGTCTATGTGGGACAAAGCATAACCAGTCTTGCCGCTGCTGTCAGTGACGTGAAACGTACCTTTGGCAGGCCGAAGCGATAGAAAAAAGGCCCTATTCAAGAGACTGCAGAAACATTCCCCAAAGATCAATCTCAAGGTAGTCCACAAGCTTCTGTACCTAAGTGATCTGCTCATGGAACTGGAACTCGCTAAGTCAGACCCTCGTCTGTCTGGACTATGCTACCTGGATACCCGCCCATGGGGTGAATCCAATTGTCGTAAAGCTGCCTTAACAGTTATGCAAGAGAAGTGGCAACATCAGTCTCAAATAACAAAAGACACACAATGTCACCTTTGTACCCCCGTTTCATTCATTTCTGGCAGGTTCATCGATGAGCACCCCAGATGAGGAATGGACCCCAGTCTTGAATTCCTGAGCCTCAACACTACAGCGGCAATCATCTTCCAAGGTACGAAGGTGTCACAACATCACCGGATAAACCACAGATACACAGAGACTTTAAGAACAACAGTGTGTGTTAGAAAGACTAACCTGCCACCACCCTGCAGCACCCATGGGTAAACACCATACATCTCGTCAGAGACAAGTCCCTTCAACCGTGAATGTCCCATTCATAAAAAACCTCCCACTCACTAACAAAATGCAGAGGGATTTAAGTCCAACCCATCAGGAGCGCTAAGAAAAATCCTCACACTGAGCTAGGGGTATGTTCAGATGCTGCGCTTCAAATGGAGCATATGGGCTAAGGACTGTAAATCCCCATTTAAGTGTAGGAGTGTCACAGCGACAGACATGGCACAGCTATGCACCAACCCCACTCACCAGCGATTCATCCACTGCAGTGACCGTACTTCCCGCGACTAGCAATCGGCGGGAGCCCCAGAAACACACTAACACTGCACAGTGTTTCCTGCTCATGCTCGAGGTAATGTGGAGGAGCCAAAGGGACTAAATGTTGTGCCAGAATATGTTTATCAAGGTTACCCAGAGAGACAACCCAAATGGCTGTAAAATGTACGCATAATTGATGGCCAAAGCACTACCGTTTTCTTTACTGGACCTAAGTGTTCTTTGAAGCATTTGGGATCAAAGGACCACAAACCCTATACCTTAAATACCTGCTCAGGCAGCATAGATTACTTGTGGGAAAAGAGCACAGGGATTCATCGCTTTCTCCTATCAACGGGGATACAGAGTGTACCCTACCTACACTGATCGAATGTCGACCATGTACCCGATCACAGAGATGAGATTTCCTTACCCCAGAAGCTGCATTTCACCAACCACACCTAATAGGCACCTAGCCATTGTTATCCCACCTTATGGTTTTGACACCCGAGAAGTTATCTACTCCTGCTTGGCAGAGACAATCTAAGGGTACACAAGGTGCGTCAACAGTGTAACGGTCCTGACTAGCCGCCGTACGCCCAGAAGACTAGACTATTGGGATGGGTAGTCCCATAGGAAATGTAGCTAGATCAATCAGAATTGACTCCGTTAAGACTTATTGCAAAGGGACGACGCACATCTTACATCAAAGCCATGCCTTCATCACTATGAGGTAAAGAGAAGCCTCCGACCTCATACAGCGGCCCCGACATCATCCCCTCCCCCTATGCAGACAATCCGGAGATCATTGTTTCTCACAACTAAGGAGGATGATACAGTACCTTGTCAGTAGAAAGACAGAGATTCTCAAGTAATGGACAGTGATGTCTCTAGGTTGAAACCGATCACGGTTTCTCCATTACCCTTCCGAGCTCCAGGGGGGGGGGGGGGGGGGGAGTAAGAACTCCCAAATAACCGGAACAAGCCTTGTCAAGATTTAACTCTCTTTCAGCGTAACCCAAACAGCAACCTGAAAAGAGAGAACACTCACCATTTATGGAGAGAATAGTCCAGAACAACCATGAAGAACCGGCTCCATCCTTAAAGATGAATGAGAACTGCTGGATATGGGCGCATTGGGACTTAAACATCTTCTTCCAAGACACATCTTGCAGCCACGACAGCAACCTTCCCAACATCATCTCAACTGCACATAGCCTCCACTTGTTATGCCCAAGAATCAGAAATAAGAGAAACAGGCCATCAGCACAGTTTTTGCATCTACAGATGACTTCATAGGCAAGAAGCGAGAATGCTCTCCCAACTTAACAGCGATTGCCCACTGGGAAAGCAAGAAAGCCAGAAGTGAGTCCTCCAAAGAAAACACACAGATTCCATTGCTGAGGAGCCATTGGCTCTATTGACCCCTGAAGACACACAGACAATAGAATTTCAGCACCTAATGATCATAGCAGTTTTGAAGAACAACACAATGCGTGAACCACAACTGGCCAACATCATGGCAGTAACAACCCACGTGGATCTGCTGCCGGCACGACAAAGAAGTGACAGCTGTTGTGTGCAAACCAAGAGCAAGGGAAGCTCACATATCCACCTCCAGTAACTCCTCGAGACACAGAGGAAGAAGCAGGCCAGCTACAGTATCGGGATACTTCCCACTTCACTGACAGGGAAATGTCTCACCCGCCTCCACTGCTGTCACCACAAAACACCCCTCACATCACTTTGGGGTCATACCTGAGACCACCATTTCTTGGGGGCCATCGTATGTGGTCCAAGTCCAGGTTCGTGTCTTGCAACCACCCAAGCTGAAATGTTTGCAACGCAGCTAGAAATTTCACACGGAAGCAGAACTTGGCCAGACTGAGATGTCGCAGAAACTATCCACCAAAAGAAGCTGGAGAATCTACACAGACACAACCGTTATCTGGTGATCCACTTATTCCTCCCAAGGAAAGCCCAAGGTGCTCGAAAACAAGTCAAAAGTCTGCTCATCACCAGCTGTGCCCCAAGAGACAATAGTGAAACAAGGAACTCTTGGATCACACACCCCCCCCAAAGCCTGTCATTGCTCCATCAAGCACCTACTCAGCATTTGGGAACCAGGAATTAACAAAGGAGATGCAAGAATTATTTGCCGCCACTCAGTGCCTCCACATCAGCCAATTTCCTGTGTTTATCACAATGCACTCCACCACCCAGCCGCATTTCACTGAAGAGAAAAGAAATGGCAACACCCACAAACCACATCAGAAAGAAGGAGACCACACTTGATGAAGGAACAAACCGGAAAGGGATTGAACTGGCCTACGGGACTAATTACAAAGGGTCTTCCTAGCAAAGATGGCAAGCAATCCGGAAGGTGAGTTGAAGATATCCCAGAAGGTGAGCCTAAAACAATTGCAAAAGCCAATCGAAACGAACTCCATTGAGGATGTTTCCTGAAGGATGAACAGTGCCGAACTTTGTTCCATATGTTCCACATTGATAAAACAGACTTCCTTAGTGTTAATAGTGCAATTCTAACATGTTTTGTTACAGGTTGTGGACTATATTTATAGACATTAGTTTATAGTGAAATCCCCCCTATGGAAATTTCAACGGGATGTGTCTGTTTCGATTCAGTTAAGGTATTGTTATCCAACTGTTTTTATATTATTGCAATCCTTTTCTCCATCCATTCTTTATTATGTCTGTTGCTGCGCTGCAACTGCTGACAGAATTTACAATATGCTCTGTCGTTTGTTTTCGTAAAGTTTTTCTCTGAGGAGTGTGTTTTTTTCTAGCCTTGCTAGGTTCTGTCCTGTTAGTTATTTTCATCTTAATTGACTGGAAGCACACAGCATCTTTTGGGCTAGAAGAAGCGTCAATTTCTGACCACAAATTGCAGCAAAACAGCAGACTGCAGCAAGCAAAACAAAAACAACAACAGTGGCAGCAAAACAACAGTGCAGCAAAGCAACAGAACAGCAAACATCCAAACAGCAGCAACTAACTGCACAAAGGTTTATACTACTACAAAATAACCACAGTTACTGCATCAGTGATTAATGGCTCGTATCCAAGTGAATAAACCGCATTCTATTTCATACCACTGTGTTACTATATATACTAAGCTGAGCCTGCTTGGATCTGTCCTGCTCCCATTCTGGATACAAAGGTAGGAATAGTCTCCCAGTCACTATCATCCACCAGCCAGTTACAACACCTTCAATTTTCGCCTCATGTGGGGAAGAAACACAAACAATTGAGCACCACAAAACTAGTAGGCTTTTGTAGCGTGTTACAATGCGGTGTTTTTTACGCTACACAACAAGAGATAAAATTGTAATTAGACCTTCGCCTGTGAATTTGCTACAGGAAAAATGTAATATATTTTTGGCGTTGCAAATGACGGTTTCTTTGGGGCACCCAGCTGAAAAACAACATTAACTAACCCCTGGGTTAAATTTCACCAAACAATTGACCACCACAAACTAGTAGCTTTGAGCATTTACAAAGCGGTGTTTTTTTTCCACACAAAAAGAGATAAATTTTTTAATTAACCTTCGCTTGTGAATTATGCACCGGAAAAATTATATATTTTGGGGGTTGCAAAGACGGTTTTTTTGGGATCACCCCAGCTAAAAAAAAACACTTAACTACCCCTGGATTAAATTGCACCAAAAAATTGAACCCCCCAAACTAGTAGTTTGTAGTGTGTTACAATGGCGTTTTTTTTACACACACAAAAGGATAAAATTTTAATTAACCTTTTTCCTTGTGAATTATGTACAGGAAAAAAATTTTATATTTTTGGGGTTGAAAATGACGGTTTCTTGGGATCACCCAGCTAAAAACAACCTTAATTAACCCCGGAGTAAATTGCGCCCAAACATTGAGCCACCACAAACTAGTAGCTTTGTAGGTGTTACAATGGCGTATTTTTTACGCTACAAACAAAAGAATAAAATTGAATTAACCTTTGTTGTGAATTAAATTTCGGAAAAAAGTATATATTTTGGGGTTGAAAATGACGGTTTTTTGGGGTCACCAAGCTGAAAAACAACGCTTAATTAAACCCCCGGTGTAAAGCCAAAAGAATTAGCAACCACAAACTATAATTTGTAGCGTGTTACAATTGCGTGTTTTTTACACCCCACAACAAGAATAAAATTGTAATTTAAACCTTTGCTTTTGAATTATTTACAGGAAAAATGTAATATTTTTACGGTAAAAAGCGGGGTTTTTTGGAGTCACCACGCGAAAAACAACGCTTAATTAACCCCCGGATGTAAATTGTGCCAAAAAATTTACCACCCCAAACTAGTAGCTTTGTAGCGGTACAATGCGGTGTTTTTTTACGCCACACAACAAGAGATAAAATTGTAATTAAACCCTTTTTTTTTGTGAAAATTATGCTAAGGAAAAAAGTATAATTTTGGGGTTGAAAAAAGGTTTTTGGGGTCATACGCTGAAAAACAACGCTTAATTAACCCCTGGGGAAATTGCGCCAAACAATTGAGCCACCACAAATGTAGCTTTTTAGCGTGTTACAATGCGGTGTTTTTTAGCTACACAACAAGAGATAAAATTGTAATTTTAAACCTTCGCTTGTAATTTGTACAGGAAAAATGTATATTTTTTGCGTTGAAAATACGGTTTCGGGGGCCCACGTGAAAAAAAAGCTTAATTAAAACCCCCGAATGTAAATTGCGCCAAAAAATTGACCACCACAAACATAGCTTTGTACGGTTCAATGGCGTGTTTTTTACACTACACAACAAGAGATAACATTTTTAATTAACCTTCGCTTGTGAATTTTTCTACAGGGAAAAAAGATATATTTTGGCGTTGAAAATGACGGTTTTTTTGGCATCACCACAGCTGAAAAACAACGCTTTAAAAACCCCCGGATTTAAATTGCGCCAAAGAAATAGGCCACCACAAAATAGTACTTTACGTGTTACAATGCCCGGTTTTTTTACCCACAAAACAAAATTTAAAATTTAAATTAAAACCTTTTTCTTGTCAATTTTGTACAGGAAAAAAATTTTATATTTTGGCGTTGAAAAGACGGTTTTTTTTTGGGTATAAGCGAAAAAAAAACGTTTAAATTTAACCCTGAAGTAAAATTTCCCAACAATTGGCCACCACAAACTATAGCTTGACAGTTTTCAATGGCGTGTTTTTTTCACTACACACAAGAGAAAAAATTTAATTAACCTTCGCTTTTGAATTTTGCTACAGAAAAAATTTTTATAATTTTGGCGTTGAAAATGCGGTTTCTTGGGAAACACCACACGAAAAACAATGCTTAAAATTTAACCCTGGATGTAAATTGCGCCCCAAAAAATTGAGCCCCACAAACTAGTATTTGAGTGTGTTAAATGGGGGTTTTTTTACGCTACCCAAAAAAGAGATAAAATTGAATTAACCTTTTTCTTGTGAATTATGCTACAGGAAAAATGTTATATTTGGGTTTAAAAAGCGGTTTCTTGGGATCACCACAGCTGAAAAACAACGCTTAATTAACCCCTGATGTAAATTGCGCAAAAGAATTGAGCAACCCCCAAAATACTAATTTTGTAGCGTGTTACAAATTTCGTGTTTTCTACCCACACACAAGTAAAATTGAATTAACCTTTGCTTTTT
Organism: Phyllomedusa bahiana; assembly: GCA_025379985.1. Lineage (NCBI taxonomy): Eukaryota > Metazoa > Chordata > Amphibia > Anura > Hylidae > Phyllomedusa > Phyllomedusa bahiana. Next base: position 55,678 of record JAODAL010019108.1, read on the forward strand.
GAATTAGGCTACAGGAAAAAATTTTATATATTTTGACGGGAAAAGACGGTTTCTTGGGGTCACCCCACGAAAAACAACGCTTAATTAACCCCCGGATGAAAAAAGTGCCAAAGAATTGACCCCCACAAAATAGTAGCTTTTACGTGTTTTCAATGCGGGGTTTTTTACGCCACCACAAAAAGAATAAAATTGTAATTAACCTTTTCTTGTGAAATTTTTCACGGAAAAAGTTAATTTTGGGGGTTGAAAAAGACATTTTTTTGGGGATCCTACAGCAAAAAAAAACCTTAATAAACCCCCCGGATGTAAATTGCGCCAAAAAATTTGAGCCACCACAAACTAGTAGCTTTTTAGCGGTTACAATCGGTGTTTTTTAAAAGCTACACAAAAAGAAAAAAATTTTAATTAACCTTCGTTGGAATTATGTACAGGAAAAATTATAATTTTGGCTTTTAAAATGACGGGTTTTTTTGGGGTCACTACGCGAAAAACAACCTTAATTTAACCCCCCGAAGTAAATTGCGCCCAAAAAATTGAGCCCCCCAAACTAGTACTTTGTACGTGTTACAATGGCGTGTTTTTTACGACACAAAAAAAGATAAAATTGAAATTAACCTTCGCTTGTGAATTATGCTACAGGAAAAATGTATATATTTTGGCGTTGAAAATGACGGTTTCTTGGAGTCACTACAGCTGAATAACAACGCTTAATTAACCCCTGGATGTAAATTGCGCCAAAGAATTGAGCAGCCAAAAATGAAGTGGTATTTGTATTGTAAAAACGCTGTTTCTTTAAATGAATACAACAGGAACTGGCTTAGATCCCCTGGATATTCAATGTGCTGTGAGCAGATAGGATTTAAATGTATATGCAGCTGCAGTGGACGCACACTGGATTTCAGATCCAATACCCCCAAAAAAATCAGAAATAGAACGTTAAGAGAAGCAGTCTCTGAGACAAGCTGAGACACCCCACAAAAATCGCTGTATAAAAATCAGTTCTTCAGTAACAATCAGCCGCGGCAGCACCTTCCCTGATCAGTACAATGAGAGCGGTATGAGCTCCCAACGTCACGCCCGGACTTGTATAGTGCGGTGACGTCACAGAATCCCGCCGGTCTCTGATTGGCTTCATCTCTGCACATATCATGCAGGCTGTGCCCTTCTTCCTCCCAGAGTTCTTTGCCCCATGTAACGCCATGTGCTCGCAGCCATTTTATCAATCAAAAGCACACTTCTTTCACACGAAGTCCCCAAAACTACTAATTCGTTCACAACCAAAGTTTTCCTGAAATTCTAAACGAATTCCACTTCATTAGATTCAATTCGCCCATCTCTAGTCACAAGCCTTTCCCTGCCCACTGTGTCTTCCGGTCGTCCGGCACAGAAGCTCTTTTTTACCTTACCCCCTCTAGCTTCATGCCGGCACAAGACCTCTGCCTCGCGCTGCTTCGGTCTTTTGCTGTCGGCCCGGCACAGCAGATCTGCTCTTATGTTTATTCTAAATGTAAAGTTTTTGCCTTTCTCTCTCTCTTCACATTTCTACAGGATATGTGCCTAATCTTGCACTTGAGGGAGCTCTAGACTTTTTCTGTGTAGTACTTTGCCTCGCTACTTATGTAGTCTATGTAATAAATGTATTAGATGCATCTTAGCAGGATTGTGAAATTAGTTATGTTTTATACTTTTTAATTAAAATATTGAATAAAGCATTGGGTATGTGCGTGTGCTATGACATAGGAAAATCTTGTAATTTCCATGGTGTTCACAAAGAATAATTCATAAAAGGCTTTATGTGTAACTTGTAATCTTGACAGTTATAGGCAGGCTAAGTTTAGCTGTACGTTTCAGGAATTTCCAGAATATTGTTTGTGTTTCCTCTTTTTACCAATGTGGAGTAACTGGCAGATATTTCCCCACTGTGTTATAGTAAGTGCACCTTATGCACTTTACAAAGTAAAAATATTTCTATTGTAATGCCTATTTAAAGCTCTGTTCACACAATGTTTGAGCCAGGTATACAATACAACAGGAAAATTCCTTGTACCACAATGGTTGGCTCTGACATATCTCCCTGTGTAGGCAGACAGTGACATTTATTACCCTTAGGGTCTGTCCACACAACAAGCATTTCCAGTCGGAAATCCAAGCGGACTGGAATTTTAAAAAACATCAAAAAACGATTGTAAACCATCCCCATAAACCTCAATTGAAAATCTGCTTTGTATTCCACACAATTTTCTGAGGTCAGATTTCAAAACTGCCGTTTTGTTCAAAAAACATAGGACATGTTCAATAATCCACCGTATTTCGTGTCCTAAACTGGCCCTATAGATGCCAAAAGGACAGATTGCTTACATGCATTGAGTACATAATGTCCCATATTTAAAGGGAATCTGTCATACTGAATGTGCCATTTGATCTGCCAGCACTTTATAAGAATTTATAATTCAGTCATTAAACTTTTGCTTATTTTGCGTGTCCAAGGGACAATGGTACACAGCTTTTCAGTGAGCATAGACTCATACCACACATCACAGACTGGTTCTGTAAGGGTATGTTCACACGGCTGATTTGAACGCTGTTTTTGAAGCAGTTTTCGGTGAGTTTCTGCTCCCAAAACAGCATCAAAATCTTGCCTGAAACACTTCTTCAGAAGAGGTTTTAGGCACGTTTCTTGGTGCAGTGTTGGACGAGGTTTTGGGTGAGGTTTTAAACACTGTTTTCACCCATACAAATTAATAGCCAGGTCAAAAAACGCGCCGAAAAATGCTCCAAAAACATGTAAAAAAAAGCGCCAAGAAACACGCCTAAGGCCGTGTTCACACGGCTTATTCCCGACGGATTTGTGAGCGCAATCCGGCTCACAAATCCGCCGTGAATAAAGGGCGGGACGGGGGCGGGGCCGGAGCGCGGCGGGGGCGCCGCTCTCCGGCCCCATAGACTTGCATTATCCACGGCGCGTATTGCGCCTGGATAATGTTCATGTCACTTTCTCCCCCCGCGGGGGATTCGCCGAGCGGGGAGGAGCGACTGAATCCACTGTTCTCTATGAGAGCAGTGGATTACCATAATGACTCTGACGGATTGGCGCCGTACTGCAGCGCAAATCCGGCGTGCAGTACGGCGCCAATCCGCGGCAAAATAAGCCATGTGAACGAGGCCTAAAACACGTTTCAAGAATTGACATGACACTTCTTTTTCAGCGCCCAAAAACAGCTTCCAAATAAGCACGTAAAAACCTCGTCATGTGTGAACTACAACGCCGTTTTACATAAGAATCAATGAAATGAACTGGGGGCGTTTTGGACGCTGTTTTGGGTGCAGAAACGCTCCAAAAACCGCCCAAATAAGCCGTGTGAACATACCCTAATATTGATTTGTAGGTATATAATGTGTTACACGGAATGTATTATGCAGTGTTGGACTGGGCTGCCTGGGGACCACCAGTGAAATTGATTCTTGTGGCCCATTCTACAGTAACTGTACATGACTGCACAAAATGCACATGCCTTATGCTTGCCTTTCTCCCCTGAAAAGCAAACCCAGTCCTAACATCCTCAGGAGCCCACCATGCCAAGGGACCCAGCAAGGGTTTTCCTTGCTCCCCTGTAAGCCATTCCAAGCCTTACTTTATCCACTTATATTCACACAATAACAGAAAAGTTCTGATCAGTGACTGTGTAAATACTTTGTTGGCTGAGTCCACTCAAGGCCACCATTTCTTCCACCCTCACTGGTGCTTTTCTGTGTCTGCCGCCAGAGGACAACCCCTGATAGCAACCGCCTCTCTGGCTCTGAGGAGTATTGCCCATCCACCCACCTCTCTTTCGTTGCAGACTGCAGACTACCACGCTCCCCACCAAAGAAAGAGACTAGATAGCAGCACACACAAATACAAATGCCGGATACAAGCAGGAAATTGATGAATCCCTGCTCTGCCAAAAGTTTAAACTTAATCTGTGCCCTGAGGACAGAGCTGGGACAAATGCACTGTTTGCCCTATGGTTATAGTGGTCACGGAGCCCTTAAAAAGGAATGGGGTTCAAAAACCGGTTCCTACTTTACCTATTTGGTCATCTGGAACTGGCTGGGTCCCCATGAGAATTTCTCCCAGAACCTGGGGCGCCTAACACTTCAGACAGGTTTTTATCATCTTTGCTGCTGGTACCCGGAGTGCTTAGTATTTCAGTCGTGTGTCCATCAGCTTTCTGCCGGGATCTGAAGTGCTTAGCATTTTAGCCAGGTCATTTTGAGCCTTTCTGCTGGAACCTGAGGTGCTTAACATCTCAGCAGGGTCCCCATGAGTATTTCTGCTCAAAATTTTAGCCCGGTCTCTATGAGCTTTTCTGTCAGGACCAAGGGTGCTAAGCATTTCAGCCAGGTCTCCATGAGCATTGCAGCCAGTGCCAAGTTAAACCCAGTGGACACCCTTAGGCAAAAGAAGTTTTGGGCCCACCCTGCAAATTATTTCCTAATAAGTTTTTAATTCTACAAACCATCAATTTGAATTAACCAATTTTATTAGACAAAACTAAACAAAACCAATTAATGTTATATAAAATGAAATATCTTTAGCTGCTTGTGACATGCGCCCCAGTTACAGTGGGGATATAACCCCAGAACTGCCTGTGAACACCCCACGGCTCCTATAGTTATCTGTGATTGGATAATGCCAAAACAAAGTGACATACAGGTAGCACTACTGCTGGGTGCAGAGTTCCTAGGCAGCATCAGGAAGAGTCCCCCACTTGGAGTTGATCCTTGGGGTCCACCAGTGTTGGTCGTTGGGGTCCATTCTTCAGCTACGGCACATGACTACACATAATGCACATCTCTTACTTTATATCTCTCCTTCTCTACCTTTCTCTCTGAAATGCAGCCCCATTCCTGCTATACATTGGGTGCACTATGCAGTTGTCTAGGGGCCCCAGGAACATATGGGCACAGGTGTATAAAAAAAAACGTGGTTAGAGTCAGCACTGAAGTCCCATTAGGAGGTAGATAAGGAGATAATGCAACAGACCATCCAAAGCGAGGTAGCCAAACTCGTTAAAACATATCCCAAGAAAAAATTGTAGCATGGATGTCAGCATAAAACAACTCCTTTATTAGAATCCTGAGTACATGAAGCCATGGGCACAGGTGGTCAGTAGTATGCCCTGGATCCCTGGGTTGGCGTTGCTTATTTAACAGTTTGCGAATCCTCAGGAAGCGACTGTATAGCGGTAATATTAGTCTTAGTGTACTGGTTTAAATTCAGGAATAGTAAGGTGGTATTATTCTGTCACTTTGTGGTGGTGATATGTAATTACGGTTTGGCAGTATTATTTGGTCTTTGTATACTAGGATTATTGATAATATTGGCCTTGGTTAACTGGTTTGAACAGTAACAATACATTGATAATATTTACTCCTTGCATAGTGGTGTTATGTGATAACTGTATGACAACTATTTAGTGGTATCATACATTAAAAAGTGTCTTAGAACTATTTGTATGTACTTATTTATATAATATATTATTTTATGTAAAACATTTATAGACCTTAGCAAAGCTACTATTCTTCTGGTGCTGGTCTGCTGGAGGAAGCTAGGCATGATTGGGTGTTCTTATGGGTTGTATTGCCCATGGGCCCCTAATGCTGTTAAAACAGCTTTGGAGCCCACAATGCCTAGAAGCACACCGGGGGTTTACCCTGCTCTCCTGTGGGCCAGTCTGAACCTTGCCATAATTTTTTATTGTCTTTAGGGCCACATAGAGATTTAGATTGTAAGCTCTCACGAGCAGGGCCCTCACACCTTGTGTCTCATCTGTAAGTACTTTTAATGTGTAATGTCTGTACGTTTACCCTTGAATTTGTAAAGTGCTGGCTGAAAAATTGTTGGCGCTATATAAATAAAGATTATTATTATTATTAGTATACCTCTATATATTTTTTATTAGAGGCATTACATTTGGGACCCCAAACATCACCATGTTTAATATGACACAGCACATTGTGCTCCGTGCCACTACCCTGCGAAAAATATATATTCTGTAATATAGTACACATCTCATCATGGTGAATGCAGACCTATGTAGTTCGTTCATAGTATAGAGCGTAACAGAAACACAGTCCCAGCTGGAAAATATTTCAGGAAATTGTTTTAAAATGTTGACACCTCTCTTATTCTAAGTCATGTCAGAAAGATTTCACACTGAACATGTACCCGAATGAAAAGTCTTGTGGTTATCTGCACAAAAATTAATTGACATAAAATATATCGAGCACTTTCATTTGCAACACTCTTCTATCAATCCTTCATGGAAGAGAGATCCACTGTAATAACAGATTGTGAATCAGACATTAAAGGTTTTTCTCACCACAAAAATTTAGCTTAAAACAGTAGGAAATAAAAAAAGATTTTACCAAATACTTGAAAACAGAAGAAAGTGGTTTTTTTCCCCCGATTCCTGCTAAATTCAGTTTTTTTTTTCCCAAACATATGGGGCGACGTGCATGAACGGGGGCTGCCCCAAATATCTGGTTCTTTTCACCCAATATCTGGAGCACCCCTTTCATACTTTTTTAAATCCCCGCACGCCATTATCGGCGCATTAACACCGCACCTCATGCTTTGTAATCCCCCAAAAACTCGGGAGGCAGGCGCACTAGAACTGACAAGCTAAATTATACTTCACTACGGCATTTCTGGGCGCTTTTAACAGCGGAACAGGATAACAGGTTTCAAAGTGGTTATACCAAAAAAAACCCAACTGTCCCCACCCGAGCGCTAGACGCACCTGATTTATGACCCCTTTAGAGGGTTCCAAAATCAGGCACTTTCATCCTTATTATCCATGAAATTTGGCATTCACACCCGCATGCGCCCATAGTTAAAAAGGTGAAACCCCAAGGGCCCGCACACAGGGCTATGCGTTTGTACCCTTTTTTGGTTCTTTGTCACCCCCACCTGATTGTGCACACCTGTTCTTAAAAACTTTAATAACCATCACATTTAAAAATCCATTTATGCTGTTTTCTTCCCTTTTCTCTCATATTAACCCTTTCCTGAACTGACAACGGGGCCCTAAGCCTCAAAATTAAAATACTAATTTACACTAAGAAACACTTATAAAAATTTATCTCATCAAGTTTTGCAATAAAACACTATTGTTTTAATGTATATTAAATATTTTTTTTTAAATTTTGTTCATGGGGAATTTTGGATCAAGACATGGCGACTGTATGATTTTTTGGCTTCAGGTGCCAAATTTTTAAAATTGCGGCGCATTTGTACCCTTAGAATGCCCCTAAAATTTTAGGGGAACCCTATTCTACGGGCGGGTCATAAAATTTAACCAATTTTCTAGCACAAACAATTTTTGGGGGTAAAAGTAAACCCCTTTTAAAAGTGGCCCTCCCTGTTCCAGGCAGTAATGCGCCGGGTTTTGCCGAACTAAAGCCCAAAAATGTGTAGAATACTAGGTTTTTAAAACACATCCCCTCCGGGAACATTTTAAAATAATGACCCTCTTTTTTAAAGTGCCCCGGGCCCTCTTTACAAAAGGGGCACCGGGCAAAAGCCAGTTTTTTGGGCTAAAAAGGACGCCAGCCCTCACGGGTGAAACCCCGTACAAAAACGTTCGGGCCTAATTATCCAAAAGGCTTCAGTAATGTAATTTTTTGGTTTAAATTCCCCCCCCTCTGTTTTGGCTTAACACTGCTTCCTTTTCCAAAAAAAAAAAACTCTCATATTTCCATAAAGCCCCCTCCCCTCAAAGTGCTTGACTGCCCCAGATTTGTATGGTTGGTTCTTTTTTATACCTGTTATATGTTCTGAAATACGATTTTTTTAAAAGTATTTATTTCACATTTTTAAATTTCTTTTAAACAAATATTGTAGGTTACAACATTAAACATGACCATACACACCCCAACATGTGCGTATCCAGATTGCAATATATAGAAGCACAAAAATACATTATCGTATGGATAGACTATTTCCACAGCTTCTATATGATACATTAAATCTCACTATTTGCAATGGTTCACAAAAAATAACTCATTTTAGTCATTACAGGAGGGGGAAAAACAAGCCTTTCATCCCCAAATTAAACACCTTTTAAACACTAACACCCCCTTAATAAATAAAATCCCCAAAAAACCAAAACCCCCTTTAAAAATTGGATCCCCCCCAACCCCAACCCCAAAAATTAAAAACCAAACCTGCCCCCCAAAATCTACAAAATCCTCTTGACTAGAGATAAAAGCGAAAGTATAATTTTTCAATTTCGATTAAAACCCCTCGAACTTTGGGGTTTTGTTCGGTTTCGAGGTTTTTTTGAACTAAAACCTTGAACTCAAAACCCCATTAAATTTCAAATGGGAAAAGGATATTCGGGTTTTAATTTTTATACCTATAAAAAGGTGGGGGAGAAGCTGGAAATTAACCATCCATAACAGTAAACGGATATGTTGGAACAACTTATTTGAAAAAAAATTTGTTTCAAAGAGTGACAAAAATTTAAAGAGACTAAAATACTTCATCCATCAAGGCTAACTGAAAAGATGGGGAAAACAGCTTCCCAAGCAGGGCAGCGGAGCAGTTTCTACAGGGCCCTGCATTCGAAGGGGCAAAAAAACCCCCTTTTGACAAAATTGGAGTTTTTGGGAGACGGTTTTGGTTATAAAAAATTTACTGTATTTCCCAAATTTTCCATGGGCAAACTTAAACTCTATCAGTTCTCTATCTATTAAACCCCTAAAATGTAACTTTTATTAAAACTAACCCCTTAACCCTATACACACTATTTAAAAACCTAATCTCTATCCTCTTTCTTTTTAACCCTTTTTGTTTCCCTAAAAGGGGGAAAAAACCCCCCTTTCTATCATCAATTTGGGGGAACCCCCCACCTATTAACAGGAGACCCTTTTATATCTATAGCAAAGTACTAGCTTCAGAAAGGGGAAACCCAAGCCAACACTTGGGGGGAGTCGTCCCTAATCTCATAGACAAAAGAACAAAATAAAACCCCCCCCTGACATCGACTGCAGCAGGTGACACTTGTAACCGAGGTGAGAGAAACACAATCCCCCGTTTAAAGATGACAGATATTCATCACTAGGCCACGGTTTCCCATTTAAAAAAAATAGGGATGCATTGTATATTGCTTTTTTTTCAAGGGACTAATTCATGTAAAAGAAATCCAAGTATGCTAAATTCTTATTGGTTCCTGCTTGCGGCCTGGTTTTAAAATGGCGAGCCGGGTGCACTGGGTGCGGTTTGGGATTTTGAGGATCACTTTTGGGGGTTCTTACAAGGGTCCCATTGGTTTATATGGGTGGAAATTGAATGGCTAGGGTGGGGAAACCGGGAGGAGAGAAACTTCAATGGGGAAATTGGGGAAGGGTCAGACCCGTGGGAGGGAAGGGGGGGGCTAGCCCTAAAGCCTAAGTAATTTTTAAAATGAGTATGAATATTACATGGAAAGGAAGAGTTTATGAAAATAGTTTGAGGGCAATACTATACAATGCAGTGGAACATTTTATTTTTAAAGGGGCCTGCAGCTTTTAATTTGGGAAAGAAAATGCATATTAAAATACATAGGAGAAGAGCTTTAAGGGAAATAATAAAGACAGTGGGGCCCATTGTAAAAGTGGAGTTTATATTCCCCAATTTAATATGCAAAATTAGATATTGGGAAAAGGGAAGGGGGGCTTAAGGGGGAAATTTACAAAGATGGGAGGGGGCTGTGTAATGGTGAAACCCTTTGGTCCCCGCTTAAGGGTTCCATCTAGGGGAGGCACGGGGCTTTGGGAATTAAAATGGGGAAAAAGGGGAAGGAAGCCCATCACCAATCAGGGGTTTAGGTGTTGTTGGTGCAGTGCATTTGGCCCCGGGGATACGGGAAGATGGGGGCGGGAAGCCCTTTTTGGATTTGGGGAATTTATAATGGGAAAGGGTTTTGGTTTGGCCCCATGAGACATGGGGGCAGCTTTTGCCCGGACATGTTATGAGTAAGCGCCGCGGGAAGGGGGGTTTGGGGTTTTAAAGGGATTCCCCTGATGGGTAATTGGTGAGCCCCAGAAAGGGGTGTTTACCTAACATGAAAATAAAAGGAAGTGAGCTCAACCACATTGATCTTACCTCTAAACCCTTGGGTAAAAACCAGGGAAACTGGCAAAACATGTCGGGGAAGGCAGGCAAAGAAAAGTTTTTTAAATTTTAATCCCCTCACCTCTGTCCTTTCAAGTGTTCCCCCTGCTGCAGACGGTGTTCCCCAAGGGGGGGGCCCTTTTTTGTTCTGTTTTCCCATGAGAAATTTGGGGGACCCACTGCCCAAGGAAAATTTGGCTTGGGATTTCCCAAATTGGAAAGCTATTTCTTTTTTCTATAGAAATAAGGCCCCCTTCGGTTAAAAGGGGGGGTTTCCCCCTTCTTGATGAAAAAGGGAGTTATTCCCTCTTTCAGAAGAAAAAGGGTTTAAAGATGGGGAAAAGCGATCGGGGGTTTTTTTTTTTTAAATAGGGGTTATAGAGGTTAAGAGTTGATATAAAAAAAGTTACTTTTAGTGTTTAAAAAAATGGAACTGATAAGTTTAATTTTGCCTAGGCAAAATATAAATATAGTGTCAAAAGTCACTCTTTGTTTCTTGCAAATTTCCCAATTTTTTGGAATTATACAATTACTGACCCCCAAAACTGCAAAACCGAATTTTTTGGGCACCAAGTATGTTTTGGCAACCAAGCTTCTGTTAATAAACCCAATAAAAGAGAGTCAGCATTATTTTGACCCTAAAAAACGCCAAATAACAGATTTTTGGGTGTGGGAAAAGACCCCAGCAATACCAAACTCCCTAACTTTGATGTCTATGAGAGGAAAAAATGAAACTAAAGCGTCTTACAGTACAAGAGTAGTAAAAGGGTTTCAAAAGGAAATACAAAAAATTTAATTAACATGGTATGTGATTTTAGCAGCAAAAGGGAGAGCCCTACACTTCAGCGAAACTATTTGACACTTTCTGTGCTCTGGGACTGATTGGATGGCTGCCAAAAGGGCAAAAGGTGATTGGTTTTCCGCCAAAATGCGAAAGCTGCGAATACGAAAATGAAAATGGGCGTAATAAACTTTACCAAACAACAGTTAAAATATTTGCATCAAGTTCTAAAAAAATTTGAGACGTTTTTATACAACTTAATTTTCTAAATGGTTTTGATCAACACACTCTTGATTTTAAGCGGAGCTTACATTGGTAGGTCCACATTAATAAGTTGCTTCCAGTGGCCAAGAGAAGGCAATTTTGTCGGCTTCCAATTTAATAGTATAAATTTCCTTGCATAAAACAATTTCCTTTCACTCTTGGTTTGGGATAAGGCCCCCCACTAGGGCCTAACAAACTTTTTTTAGGGGCCCAAAACCTGGTAATCCCAACTTCTCATACAATTTTTTATTTTTCTGATTGTACATCCCACATATACAGTATTTTATTGCATAGGGTATAATAAATACCATATACTGCATGATGCGTGTTGCAGTTGATAAACGCATTAATGTAATAGATTTTATCATTATGTTTAGCGTTAAATGAATGTGTTTTTTGCATGAATTTACATATGGTGCAGCGAGCTCTACTTCACGGAAAAGAACTTTTGTGAGACAAAAATGTTTTATGTTCATTCACTTTTGTGTGCCCTGGGGGAAATGTAGCTACCTATTGTTCTGTTTCTTCTTGGTACACATTTAATGCCATCATCCAGTAACTTCACCAATATAGGGTCCTGTCTTAGAATTGGAATGCACTGGTAAATTATTTTCTTTAATTTGATTATAATCCGTACTGTATTTTGTGCTAAAAACAGTGTTATTTTCTGTTCTGTTTGTAACTTTACTACTGGTATTTTTGAGCAATGATACTCGTTTCTTTTTAGAGACTGTATTAGTTGCTTTTTGAAGGGTGCACTAGTACTCGCTTTGTAGGAATTTTTGTTTTAATATATGGGTTTGTGCTGAATTTTCCTGTTCAGATGAACAGGCCCTCTTGGCCCTTATATATTCACCGATTGGTATTGCTGAGATGGCATGTTAAGGATGACAGCTGGAAGCTTTTAGGAGACTATTGCCTGCGTTGGGTTTAGAAAACAGCAAAGTGGCGACCTTTTGTTTGTCCCTAACTGAATGTCTAAAAACGTAATTTTTTTTAATGATTTGTCTGACTGGTAAATTTAAGATTATACCCATTATGACTGATATAAGTGACAAACCTTTGTGCAGACGATACATCGTCAGTCCAAACCAAGAGTATGTTATCAATGTATCTGCTGTACCATGATATATTTTTCATATATGGGTTAAGTTCATTGCAGATCATTATTGTTATTATTTATTTTAGAGCGCCGTTGATTCCAGGGCACTGTACATTCAAGGGGAATTACATACATAACAAATGTTGAACAAATACAATGGTGCCGAAAAATGACTAGTAAATTGATACAGAGAGGAAAGAGGGCCCTGCCCGTGAGGGCTTACAATCTAGAAGGGAGGAGGGGAGAGACAGAAGGTGTGGGGCGGACATGTTTGTGGGCCGGTGTACTGGTGGTGGGGTTAGTGTAGGTTATAAGCTATCCTGAAGAGATGGGTTTTCAGGTTGCTCTTGAAACTGGTGAAAGTTGGGGAGAGTCTGATGTTTTGGGTTAAGGAGTTCCAGAGAATGGGTGAAGCACGAGTGATGTCTTGGAGAAGATTGTGTGAGGAGCTGATGAGAGGGGAGCAGAGGAGAAGGTCCTGAAAAGGGGAAATTGCGTGAGGGGAGGTATCTGGAGATTAGAGCAGAGATGTATGGAAGGGAGAGGTTATGCAGAGCCTTGTAGGTCAGGGTTAGTAACTTGAAATGAATTTGCTGGGCAATGGGGAGCCAGTGAAGGGATTGACAGAGGAGAGGCAGGGAAGTAGCGAGGAGAGAGAGGGGATAAGAGGGCAGCAGAGTTGAGGATGGTTTGAAAGGGGAGCGAGAGTGTGGATGGGAGGGCCACAGAGAAGGATGTTTGCAGTAGTCTAGGCGGGAGATGCCCGAGGAGCGTGGACTAGCGTTTTTGTAGTGTCAGTGTTGAGGAATGGACGGATGCGTGAAATATTTTTCAGGTGGAGGCGGCAGGCAGAGGTGAGGGCTTGGATGTGTGAGATCATTTGTAACTCCTACCATGCCATATACAGGTTAGCCAATGAGGGCAAAAAAGTCGCCCCCGTTACTGCACCCACTACCTGGAGATAGTATTTGTCACAAAATTTGAAAAAAATTATGCTCCTGTCATGATCATGCCTGACAGACCCCCAGCTTCGAGCTCTGGTCGCCGGCCATGGCTGTGGCGACGAAAACCGTGGTTTTTAACATAATACTTTGTATGCTTAGTTACCAGTGTGAACTGAGTCTTTCCTTCCCTGTGTGTTAATTGATTACTGGCCAACGCCCGTGGCCAGGAATCCTCCAGCACCCCTTTAGTTAAACTGTGTTCCTCTTTGATTGACAGCTTTGTTTCCCTATCCGGCTTTGTGTTCTTTCCACCTATCACCTCTGCGCTGTGGTCCCCAGTTCCCTATTTAAGGAGTCCCGTACCTGTCCCCTGTGCCTGTTATAGTGGGTCTTTCCTATACCTGTTGCTTGCCTGTGTGTTGTTGGATTTTGTGGTTACCTGACTCTGCTTGGCTTCTGACTATTCTTTCTCTTCCTGATTTTGTACTGCATTGCCCGACAGTTACCGACTTGGCTCGTCTTACGTTTTTCTCTCTGTCTCCTGATTTTGTACTGCGCTGCCTGCTTGCTGCCAACCTTGCTTGTCTGACGTTCCCTTATTGTGTTTTGTATTTGTTTGTCTGTGTCCTGTGTTCCCATCTATTCAGTGTAGTTTTCAGTCTTCTGGTTGGGGATGACTTTTTAAGGAGTCGGGTACCCCCAAAAGGCAGGGACAGTGGTTGGGACCAGCGTCAGGGCCTCACTCTGTCTGTGTCTTCTCGTGTGTCCCTGACTGGTTTCTTACAGCTCCAATAAAAAAGATACAGCCATAAGAAAAAAATGTTGAGCTTCTATATTATACCCACTATACATTGGTAGATGATATTCCACAGCAACTTGTGCTAAATGATGGGGTATACAGGAATATAATCCTATGACATCACATGTAACCCACATAAAATGTGGCTCCCAGTGAAATTCTGAAAAGGTTTGTAGGATCGCTTTACTGTCTCTAAGGTACCCAGGGGTATGTAGGTTTTAAGAAAGTGTCAACCCATATGTTCAAACGTACCCCTAAGGATTGCATGTTTAAGATTATTGACCTCAAATTGGGAGGAAAAATATTTTTGTGCAGTTTGGAAACTGCATAAAAGATTGGGGTAACTAGATTTTTGGGCAACAAATTCTATTTGTTTCATGGTAATGGCCCCTAATGCTACTCCCTCTCAATAATTTATCCAATTCCCTGACAGTTTTCTATAGGTGGTGTGATCTTCCAAAATTTTGTACACCTGCTTTTCCTAAAGAGCAGAGTCCATCACTACCTTTTGACTTCCCGTGTCTGCTTTTTAATTACTAAATTCTTATTTTGCTTAGTTGCTTAGTTCCATCAGTGCTTTGAATTGTACCCTAGTCATGTTTGTTTTTTTATTATGTGATTTTTCTTTTGATAAATTTTTGAAGTTCCCTTTCCATAGTGGTTTGGAAATTATCCAGGGCAGATACTACAAATCTGAGGGGATAAAATTGGGGATATTATGTGATGGACTCTCCCTGTATGTCCTGACAGCTTCCCTGTAGTTCCAGTTCCTGTAAGGAAAGGAGGGTGAAATGTTTAATTAAAGTCAACATTTTTGTACTCATTCTCATGTGATGCTTATGTTTGTTCTAGTATTAGTTTGATCTTGTATAGATATCTCCTTGTTTTGAAATTGTAGAAAATGTCTCCTGACTGTCAAAAGTCTTGAGAATTTATTTGTCAGGTTCGGCTTACCAAGAGGCAAACCAGAGACGTGTATCCTCTGGACCACTGCAAGCGATGTGTAAGCCACGCCCCGGGGGCGGAGTCTAAGTAGGGCTTGCTGCGGCGGATTGCACCGGTCGCTACCCCCTGACTGACTTCTTGCAGTGGCGCGAGAGTGGCGCGGACAAAATCGTGGAGCAGGTGGGAGTCAGGGTCAGGGAGAAGGTCAGGGAAGGCGGCATGGTTTGTGGTCGAGGGATGGAGGCAAAGATACGGGGGAACGAAACAAGCTAGATCTTGGGAACGCTTCCCTCCTAGGCACAGGGGACTATCAATTCGGCATTTTGGGAAAAGGAAAGGGGGGGCTTAAATAGGACAGCGCCCGGGAAACCATCCCGGGGCACTTTCCCTTTAAAATTGAGCTGCAAATACCGGCGCGCCGGCAGCAGAGCCCCCACCCGAAGCAGAGCAGGGCCGTGGCGAGGGAATGGGCCGCCCTGCGACACGCCCAAACGGCCCGGGGCCGGGGGGCCTGGGGTGCCGCAGCGGAAGGCGGCGCTGGGGGGCGGGTGTGCCTGCGACCCGACACGGAGGTTGCAGGGACACCCGTGACATTATTGATGTCAGGCATGGTATAAAAAAGATCAAAACTGCTTGAAAGCACAACATTTTTACCCTTAGGGAGCACTTCTAATTGGGCTTCACTTAAAATGGTTGGAGTCATAAGCACTACATTGTCCATACTTATGTAAGCCTCTTTTTTATTTTTCAGGTTTTCCTCTTCTTGTTGCCCGTTTTTTGCTTGTGTATCTATGTTTAAATTTTGTGCTTCTCGTCAGGTATTACTTCTTGGACGAAGCATTTCACTACATGAACTTTATGTGTCTGTACTTGTTGTATCTGTGGTATCCACATCAGAAAATTAACTCTGCGGGTATGTTTTTTATTTTTTCCCTGGGACTTCAAAATTGATCTCAGCCTGTGTTCCCTTCTTTCCTTGCTCCACGTGTATACCCTATTATTTTCGTAATCTTCTAGATCCCGTTTCTATTTAGATTTTTTTGGTCTACATAATACTAGTCTCTTTTTTTTTTAAATATTTTTGTTGAGCCGGTCTTGCAGGTTTTTGTATTCTTCACTTTCCATCTGATCTTGCATTTTTGTTTTTAAGTCTTCCTTCTGGAATTCTTCCATTCTAGTTGCTTCATATTTCATAATTTATTTCATCAGGGAAATTGAGCAGTCTTTCAGTATCCCACTCCACTCTATTATGAATTCCTCTGTGTATTTAAAAGGTGGAGTCTTTTTAATTCGGAGTCCTCTTGGGATTATCATCTTATCCACATATTAGATTTTATCTACTACAAGTGCACACAAGTTTCCCTAGGTTACTGACAATGTATCTCTGCTCTCTCTTATCTCTCATTGCTCCAAGCTGTTGTCAGCTAGTCAGTCCGACAATGCAAAAAAATCCAAAATAAAATGGTGAGTTACTCCCTGCTGAGTCTTACCTCTAGCAAAGGAGTTTGTTTACCTAAATTAATGAAAAGTTTTAAATCTCAGGGCTCTGTAGCCTTGTACACTGCTATGTACAAGGCTACAGCACTCCTGTTACTGTAACAGAATCAGATAGGAATAGCAGAGCTGATCTACCAATTACTGCTATAGAACCACTCACAACCTAACCAGGAAGTGTGAGACTAAAACTGCCTGTGTCTCCTTGAAACAATATGGTGAGAAAATCCCTTTGATATTCTGTAGCTGGCAATAGATGTATGTATGTATATACGGTTGGGATACTACAGCAACGAGCACTACAAAGCCATAGCAAAAACACATACATCTACATGTGTATTTTGGAATTTAAAGAGCTGAAATGTGTCATGCTTTCAGTACAAGCCTTCCATGTAAACTGCTAGTTGCTGCAGCTCTGATTATATGCAGCTTTGAACACAATGGGGCACATTTATAAAAACAATTGTGCCAGAATAAAAAATTTGTAACGTAACAACATTATTTATAGCTGCCATCTGTAAAATACTCCAGAGAAGTTATCCTTTAAGAGATTTCCTTACTCCTGAGCCTTTGCCTCATACTCTGCAGTTGGTTGGAATTTTTTTTCTTTTTCAATTTTGCTAATTTCGTACATGCTTTACATCACATTTATTATGTGTTTGAGACAGTTCTGCTCTTTGTCCAATAAAAGGGGTATGGCCTCGGTAATAGAGTTGTAACATGCACGAGATTTATCAACACAAAAAAATGTGCCTTTTTGGGTTTTTT